>BQNB010069155.1:0-33594 GCA_026074375.1 Tanacetum coccineum | reverse complement strand
ATTAATGATAATAATACGAATACTCTCAAAGTATTAGGGTTACAAATACCTTGAAGCTAAGAAATATACGACTAAGATTGATTTTTGGTTTTGGTTCTGGTACATCAAACTCTATGCCCTAGGACCTTCTTTTATACACCAAGGAGCCCTAGTCAGCTTACAATACTTTTCTAAGTATCCACAATCTTTTCTATAAACAAATAACTTAATACATATCATATAAGCAATACTAACTAGCAGCATTAACTTGATATTCACTAGCAGTAGTAACTTCAAGCATATTTTCACTAGCAGCATTAACTTCAGCTGAGCAGTCTTAACTTTGTACTAGCAGTAGTAAATACTTAGCATGTTTTCTTTGAAGTTCATCAGCAACACTAATATTCACTAGTAGTACTAACTGTGTACTAGCAGTAGTAAACACTTAGCATATTTTCTTTGAAGTCTCTGAGCAGTACTAACTCCAGCTGAGCAGCATTAACACAAACATGAGCAGCAGTAATCCAAACAACATCAAGAAGACTTTTAATCCTAACAATCCTCCCCTAAACTTGATATTCTTCTTCAAAATCATCAAGTTTCTTCATTTAAAGCTTCATCAACACCAGGAGGATGCTTCCAAACACTTCTTTACTTCTTAAGCTATTTTATGATGAATTTAAGAAGATGAATAAGCCATTTTATTATCATAAATCAATTATAAGCTTCTTTTCCAACATCATTGAAAGTGTAAGTGGTGCAAGGGGATACTTCTTCTCTACCAACATATAAATCTGCATATGTTGCATCCTCAAGGAATGTACTCCACATGAGTCATACAACTTCCAATCCAACACTTTGTATTCTTGTTGATTCCTCCATACTTTATCTTCTACATGTGGTTCAAACATTGTTTTCAAATCACCCCATAACAACAAATCCAAGTCTTCCACTGGTCTTGTTGACTCATATTTAGCTTTTACCAACTTGTATAAATCTTCCAAATCTTGCCTGTCAAAACTTTTAAGAATTTGACTAAAGATCATGTATGTTTGTGCATTATTTGATTAATTGCTTTTTTTCCTTCTTTATAAATTTCCAGCCCAACAAGATTTGGAGATTAACAAGCTAAAGGTATACTAATCCTCAAAATTGTTACTCTTCTTCATTTGGAACACTCAATAGTTTTAAGCTCTTCGTATTTTCTTTGTAATTTGTCTTCCACATCGTTTGGCTTTCTTTGTCTGCTTATATCAGCTTTGTTCACCTGCTTCTCTTTTCTTTGCATTCCACCACTTGTCTAAATGTCTTCAAATGTATTTACCCTTTGAATGCTTTTCAGAACATCTCTTGGATAGAATCAAACTCTTTTAACTTCAAATCGTTGAGATGTATCCTTCAATGGTTCTTGTAGATAAGTACACATTATCTTTCTCTGTTGAGCTTTTGTTGGTGGTTTTTGTTTCTCTTTCTCTTCTGTTCTTTTAGCCTGCAAAAATAGATATTCTTCTTTTTCTCTAAGAGTTGTTGAATAAATGTAGCATTTTCTTCAATAGATATCTCCTTCTCTGGTTCTTGTGCATTGCAATTTACAGCAATTAATGATCAACATCATCTTTGCCTGATATCATCTCTTGTTTCTCTCTAATCAAGGCAATATCTTGGACACTCTTCTGTTTTTCTCTTTTCATGCTTTTGTGTGTGTGTGTGCATCGTGAAATTTCTTCTTTATGAACAATTCTGCTAATTGTAATGTAAGAAGCTTCTTATCAAGCCTGCTGATTAGATCTTTCTTTCTGTAATTACGGCTCTCTAAGTAGGTTTTAGTCAAGTATTCCTTTACCTTTGTCATGTGATTTTGTTGTGAAAGATAGTTGTGAATTATTGTTGTTGTTAGATTCAACTCCAAATCTTGTATATACATACCCCTTTCTCACTTGGGTTTAGACTTTTTATTTCTCCATAAATTCTTGAGCGTAGATAGTTATTATCATCAACAGTTGTCAATGTATAGCAAGTAGTTGTGTTGTTTGAGCAGCACTAACAGTGTTTGGCTATCACCAAATAAGTGTTAACTACCATTACCAAGCAAACACTAAATTTGAGCTTGCATCAGTGTAATTTACTTAGCAGAGTTAATTAATTTCTTACTACTTCTTCAAACAACATTAACTACATTATTTACATCTTTAATAACAACTTCTTGTTCTGCAACAAACACTTCCTCACCATCTAAAACATTCACATCAAACATCTCTTAATCCACTTTTTGAAACACTAAAAACCATGCGTAATTTTTCTTCATTGCATCAGATGCAATAAATCTTCCCTGTATGGATGCCTACTCACCCAAACTTTCTCATTATCAGAGGATTTTTACACTATCAGTCAAAACCAACTTTGTATAATGTTTCTTCAGCTTATGATCGTTCGTCTATTTTGCTTTTCAAGCTTCTTTTGACCCTCCTTTTTCAAACTATCGCATCTCATTATGTTGAGTGGGTCTTTGCCTTTCTACAAATCAGAACCTGTTTTGTAAAGTGGTACTCTAGTGCTACATCAATTCATCCAATTTAAGTCTTTCCTCATTATTCGAGTGTGTTACCTATTGCGAGAGTGAATCATTAGAAAAGGGTCTTAGACAAAAATGATCCGTTATCACCTTTCTGTTTCATTTATTGTTGCGGAAATAGCATCACAAGTGTCATCTTTTATGCTTGTCGTAATGCGTATTTACGGGTATCTCCCTCGCAATGGAGATGCACATTTTTAGTTGTTGAAAAGATACAAACAGTGATGGCTCAGGGGTAAGGCAAGTAAAGCTATGACTTTAGGCCCCTAATTTTTTAAGGCCCCAGATTTTCTAAAACCTTGTATATATTTAAATTAAAGTGAGTCGCGTGCTTTTCTGCCGTCATAAAAAAAGATCTAATTATTAAAGGCCCGAATTGACTGATAAATGTTAAATAATCAAAATTTTGGGCTTCTTATATTTCTACTTTTCATTTTTCAACCCTACGTGTTGTAGAAATTTAAGCCCAAATACATCAAAGTAATTATAAAAAATCTCTTTTTGCAAGAAATAATCAATGTGTGTGTGTGTGTGTGTGTGTCCCCACACTTAAACCATTTACATTAATGAATCGACTTTTTTTTTTCAACTCATCGTGATGGTCACTCATAATATATTTTCAATTCTCTAAAGACTTTCTCTCTTATCATGTATGATTCTTTAATCAAAAGTGGTTTTTAGGGATGTGCTTTATTTTTCGCTTAAGAAATTGGTAAAAATAATCGATGTAAAACCGAAAAAAATTGGAAAGAAAAAACAAGTTATTTATGGTTTTGAAAATAGAGGAAAAATATGATGATCGGTTTGTGCCATGAAGCTATAAACGGCGAAGAGGCTTTAGATAGTAAATTTGACCAATTTAGATTGTATAAATGCATCTTTAGTTTATTATTTAGCATTGAGAATTTGAATCCCCTAATGATGTAAGAAGCGAACAAAGTAGTTGTATGAACTTAATTTTTTTGGAACCTCACATATAATAAAAATCGTTTGGTTATTAACGATATATATATTTATTTTGAAAAAGAGTTTTGACTGAGTACTTATATTATGTGGAATTTGCCTATATCTGGTTTGAGATACTTTGATGGATTATAGGTGTGTGTGTAAGCAGAATACACTTATGAATATAGTGTAGCATATTGGGGGCACAACACGTTAATACACGGAGAATAGAATATATTTATACTTCGCAATAAATAGAATAACGAGGGACTTAAGTTTGACAAAACAAACCAAAATGGGGGTGCTTAGCTTGGCCAGGCCCTCTTGTGGTTTAAGTGACCTAGACAAGTGTTTGAGTTGAATTAGGAAAACAAAGAGATACTAAGTTTTGGATAGGAGGTGGAAGAGCAATTGTGATTGATGTGATTGTATCTAGGTTTATCACAACTTAGGTTAAGGGATTATTAAATACCCCTCGCTCCCCATAGGTTCATTCCACATCAACATCTCAAATCTATATTTCTTTCAAATCTTATTTGGTTCTTTGTTTTCCTTTCCCAACGCAGTTGTTCTCAAAATCTTTTTTCAAAAGGTTTTGGTTTTCGACTTTTGTTACTCCACATACGACATAGATTGTCTATTTAAGACCTCTAAGGTTTTATATCATTCATCTCTTGTTTTTACTAGCTTGTATCGTATCAAGTTTTAGCACAAGGATTGTCGTGGTGTTTTTGGTTTCGAAGAGGAAAAAAAAAACCCCAAAGGCGTTTCGGGTGCCTTATTCGGTCTTGTTATCTCGGTTATAATTCAAGGGTTTTTGCATAGTAATCGGGTTATAATACATGGTTATTGGATTTGTAATTTAAGCCTAGCACGCTTAATAAGTCTTCGGTTGTGATATCGTGGACGGAGGCCATTATTTTTCACTTTACCAGTGGTGTGTGTGTGATCACGCAAATTAAACAAAAGGTTACGCCTGGTTTCTTATTTACTTTTGTTTTGTGGCTTAACATATGATGTTACTAGGTCCTAATCTCCACTGCTCGGACTGTGGATAATACTAGGTTACCTTAGGTATTGTAAATCCCAAACAAGTGGCCATCACGAGCCACCTCGTTTTTAGCTTTATGGGGTACACGCTCATTTGTTTTAATATATGCCTTGTTTACCTGCTATTAATTCCGAAAAACATAGTCTATGATCTGCTAGCGTTTTATATTTTATTTATTGTTTTACTAGAAATTTTTTGGTACAACCAATATTTTCGATCTTGCCTCATTATAAGATAAATAAAAATAAGTCGATATTGATCCTTGAAGAAACTTATTAAGGTTAAATATAGGTTAAAAGGAAAATTAAAGAATTGTTAATTTAGCTTGCATGATTCCTTTAATTAATTGCCTATTCCTGCTATAAGACCCAAATCGAATATGTGTATAATGGGGCGATCTAGGCCTTTCAGACAGAAAACCTAGTGAGGGTCTTACGGTTCTCCATTAGGGGATAGACACGCTGAGACATTCGGATTTTACATGTTTGTTGTATGCTTAACGTCATCTTTGATTAGAATCTTTGTAAGCATGATTATTAAATGTCTAAATTGTTTACGCGCCAAAATTTTATATGCCATCTGACTAAAAGATGATTGTAAATGTGGTCCATTAATTTTTCTACGCTAATGCCTATGCCATAGTGACCAAACATTTGTTTCGTGGTTCACACACCGCGATCCCAACCCCCGGAACAAAACTTCGTTTCTTCGTGAAAACTCTTGAATGACTAAACTGTACTGAAACCTGTTTTTTCATGAATTTAGAGTAAAACTGGGACGCTTGGATCTCATGGGAAGTACGTCTCAGAAGAGAGAATGTTTAAGGCGGGTTGTTTTACGTAATTCCTTAAAGAAATAAAGGTTTTTATATTCGCTTCGCGTGTCCTATTTCTATCTTGCTTCTTTGTCTTGAGTTCGATTGGAGTTACGTGAACCATTGATGTCACTACAGTGTCAATTATATAAAAGTTTTTAAATTTGTTGTCTACAAAGTTGTTTACATGCTTCTGAGTACACGTTTTTTTGATCACAATTTTGGTGAATACCCCTAGAAAATTTTAAGTTTATGCCACCCATTCGGTAGAAACACGTGCAATTGGTTTGAGTCTCTTGGTCAGACCTGGACCCCTCATATCCAACCCATGGTGGACTTTCTCGTTACATACTTGGTAGACCTTTGACGATTTTCAACAAGTACTAGTTAGGTCGACTTAATTCGAGTCACTTGGTCAGCCTCTGAACCCGAGCATATGATGATACTAAACACTGCTCTTAACCATTATTACAGTGACTAGTGTTTTGAAAGTATCATGAAATCTAAGAGTTGCATAAACTGCAATTAACGCTCGTCGCTTACCTCTTGCCCTACTTACTACTTACTGGTCAGACCTTGGGTTTAATAAGTGGGATGACAAGTTAGATCTTAGTCTTAATTAGTAAATTAATTGGGTAGTTTTCATTAAGAATCTAATATCGAAAAAAATACTAATTAGTTTTGGAACTTTTATTGTAGATGGACTACCTCAGTCGGAACCAATCGGATATTCAGGAGTTTCTTTGAGAAACAAAATCTCAATGGGACCCAACTTCATTGATGGTCAGGACAAACTACGGTTTGGTAGTTTCAACTGAAGACAAAGGAAATACTACCATGAGGCATCCTATTCCTGGCTTTCACAGTTGCACAACCTGGAGAGCAAATTTCCTGAGGACCTTGCAGCACACTTGGCATGGGGTTAAAGGGACAAGGGAAGTTGATGTTTATTCATTGTTCGTTGACCATGGGATAGATATCCAACCGAAATCTAGGATGCGTCTTGCCCTCGCTTGAACATGCTCCAGGATATCATCGTGTCAACAAACCGCTCAATACTCCAAACACACCGCCCCCCACTGAACGGGACACTTCTGCCAAACTGTGAGAATTCTATCACACTGTTGCACCAGCATGTGGGGAGGCGGGTCCACTCGGGTTAGCTCCCTCCACCCCGCTCTCCCCCTTAAGATGAAGGCATGACATTGTACAACTTGGGGAGCGACTCGGTCAAACCGTTGGGTCAACATCTTGTAGTGGAGTCTTATCTTTAGTCTCTCTCAAAAGGATTTTACAGCTTCGTCTGAAGTATTTCTAATATGCACGGCATGGCGCGAAGGATCCGTGAATGAACTCATTCCAATGCTTAAGCTGCATGAAAGAATCACAGCTGCCAACGAAAGATGCTATCTGCACTTCATGCAATACGAGCAGGAAACGGTTCCGAAAAACAAAAGAAATAAAACCGCCAAAGTGGTTTAGAGGAGGCTAAAGGTAAAGGAAAAGAACAAAGATGGGCTATGCTATAACAATGTTCCATTTGCTCCTAACCTAAAGACTTCTCCACCACCTAGGAAAGGATAACCCAAGCAAAGGAACGCCATCTGTCACCAATGTGGTGAAGTCTGGAGGCACTGGAGAATGACTGTCCCGTGTATCTCATCGAGCTTGGATGAATAAAGAAGTTGCTATCTCAGGGAGCTAGCGCTTCAGGTATTTTCACCATAGAACTCTATTCTTTCCCTAGTAAATCTTGGATTTATGACACTGGGTGTGGTACTCATATTTGTATTACTACTCAGGGACTACGGGGAAGTAAGAAGCTGAAACCAGGGGCTTTGAGTCTGTACGTGGGCGATGGTCATCGTGCAGCCGTTGAAGCAATTGGAACTTATCATTTAGAGCTCCCTAGTGGATTAGTTATTGTCTTGAACAATTGTCATTATGCTCCCTCTATTACTAGAGGTGTTATTTCAGTTTCGCGTTTGTTTGACGATGGATTTATTAATCGTTTTGATGATAACAATGTTATTTCAGTTTCAAAGGATAATCTAGTTTATTTTATGGCTGTTCCACGGGATGGCATTTTTGAAATTGATATGTCTTGTTCTAATACAAACGATAGTTCTATGTATGCAATTACTAATAAAAGAGCCAAAATTAATTTAGACTCTTCTCTCTTGTGGCACTGTCGTCTTGGACACATTAGCAAGAAACGCATTGAAAAGTTGCAACATGATGGACTTCTCAATTCTATTGACATTGAGTCATTAGGAAAATGTGTTTCATGCTTGTCTGGTAAGATGGCTAGAAAACCCTATTCACATCAAGTGGAAAGGGCTAAAGATCTACTTGGACTAATACACACCGATGTATGTGGCCCATTTAGAATAGTGTCGAGACAAGGAGCTAGCTACTTCGTCACTTTCACTGACGATTTCAGTCGTTATGGTTATGTTTACTTACTGAAACATAAACATGAAGTGTTTGAAACCTTTAAGGTATTTCAAAAGGAAGTAGAAAACCAACTCGGGAAGACCATTAAGTCACTACGTTCTGATCGTGGAGGTGAATATATGAGTCAAGAGTTTTTGGATCATCTAAAGGAGCATGGGATCATTGCCCATCGCACTCCTCCCTACACGCCTCAAAATAATGGAGTGTCAGAGAGGAGAAATCGAACACTGCTAGACATGGTTCGATCAATGATGAGTCAAACTACTCTACCAAAGTCCTTTTGGGATTATGCCCTTGAGACTGCTGCACGCATTCTCAACATGGTTCCAACTAAGAAGGTTGACAAGACACCATACGAAATATGGCATGGGCAAGCCCCTAAGCTGTCTTACTTAAGAGTCTGGGGTTGTGAGGCATTTGTTAAGCATGATACACTTACCAAACCTGACAAACTTGACCCTAGATCTTTTAAGTGTATCTTCATAGGATACCCAAAGGAAACAATGGGATATTCTTTCTACAACCCATCTGAGAACAAAGTATTTGTTGCTCGGAATGCTGAGTTCTTTGAGTCTAAGCTCTTGGATCTGAAAGCAAGTGGGAGTGTGGAAGATCTTGAAGAAATTCAAGAAGAAGATACAAATCCTTCTGTAGACACTAGCTTAAATCATGAAGAGGATGATCAAGAAATTGATGAACCTCAAAGTGATATCAATCCCATTCGTAGGTCCACAAGGACACGCCGTCCCACAGATCGATTGTGTTTGTACATCGATACTGAGGAACATGAGTTAGGGGATCTCGGTGAACCCGCTAACTATAGAGCTGCATTGCTGGATCCTGAATCCAAGAAATGGCTTGATGCGATGAATGTGGAAATGCAATCCATGAAAGACAATGATGTATGGGTCTTAGTTGAGCTTCCTCCCAATGCTAGAACCGTTGGTAGCAAGTGGCTTTTCAAGAAAAAGACTGACATGGATGGTGCAGTATACATCTTTAAAGCTCGTCTTGTAGCAAAGGGCTTCACTCAAACCTACGGGGTTGATTATGAAGAAACCTTTTCTCCTGTTGCAGACATTAGAGCTATAAGGATTCTCATAGCTATAGCCGCGTACTATGACTATGAGATATGGCAAATGGATGTCAAAACCGCCTTCCTCAATGGACATCTTTCCGAAGAAGTCTATATGGAGCAACCTGAGGGTTTTGTGAATCCAAAATATCCTAACCATGTATGCAAACTTAAGCGTTCCATTTATGGACTTAAGCAAGCATCAAGGCAATGGAATAAGAGATTTGATGATGAAATCAAGAAATTCGGTTTCACTCAAAATCCTGATGAGCCATGTGTATACCTAAAAGCTAGTGGGAGTTATGTCGCTATCCTAATTCTATATGTCGATGACATATTACTCATGGGAAACAACATTCCAATGTTACAAGATGTAAAATCCTATCTTGGAAGAAGTTTTGCTATGAAAGATTTAGGGGATGCTGCATATATTCTTGGAATCAAGATCTACCGTGATAGGTCAAAGCGGTTAATTGGTTTAAATCAAAGTGCTTACATTGAGAAAATCTTGAAAAGATTTTACATGGAAAATTCCAAGCGTGGAACGATCCCAATGCAAGAAAAGCTTAAATTGAGTAAGTCACAAGGTGCTTCAACGCCTGCTGAGAAACAGCGCATGCAGAATATTCCCTACGCTTCGGCTATAGGATCTATTATGTATGATGTGAGATGTACTCGTCCTGATGTTGCGTTTGCTGCAATTCAGAAACATAACACCGATTAGTCAAAAGAACCAGGGATTCTTCACTGATACTGTTAAGAACATTCTAAAGTATCTCAGGAATACTAAGGATATGTTTCTTGTTTAGAAGGTGATATAAAATGAGAGCTCATGATTCTTGCTACACACTGATGCTGATATAACTGACGGATGCTGATGACCTCAAGTCTCAGACTGGATATGTATTCATTTTAAATGAAGGTGTTGTTGACTGGAAGAGTACAAAGCAAAGCATCTTCGCAACTTCATCTGCAGAAGCTGAAGTATATTTGCTGCTTATGATGCTTCTAAGGAAGCTGTTTGGGTTAGAAAATTCATTTCTGGGCTGTGGTGTTTGTTAACGACAATTGAAGAACGCATAAATATTTAATTGTGGATAATACTGGAGCAATTAACTATAGCTCAACGAATCAGGAATCGCTAAGGTGCTAAGACATTTTGTGCAAAGTTCACTACCTTCATGAAGTTAACAAATAGAGGCGACATAAATAGAAAAAGTTCACACAGATGACAATTTTCGCGATCCTGTTACTAAAAGGAATTAGCCTTTCCAAAGCATTCAGAACATACTAGGAATATTGGAAAGCTATCCACCAGCGAAGTAGTCTCATTAAAAGCTGTGTTTATTAGTATTTGGATAATTAAGATTGTATGAAATTTTTAATTTCCAATGAATAAAGAAACTTGTATTTGTTTTCGTTCATATAATAATTGTTATCATTATTTCATGTCTATCGCTGAATGATTTAACATTCTAAATATGACCATTGTCGATTAACAATATGTGGAATATTGTTACAAATAAGGCAAATGTGAGTGTGTTTGTATATATTCGTTAATATATATGGAAAGGATCCCATCCAAACTCATATTATTCACAAGGTGATGCATATTGACACCCCAACCATTCGATTATTTACTTTTGGATCCCGTTGTCATAAGTGAAGATATCGAAATATGGTTAGTTAAGTCATCCTTCTACTTGATAATACCAAACTAAAGTTCCTGGTATGGTGTGGATATCCACATTTAAATTCCTAATCATACTTTGTCCAGTATAGGTAGTTATAAAGGCTATTATTGAAGTGATGTGAAGCAGCATTCACAACACTTGTATTCAACAAAGAATTTGTTCCTCCACATGATATGTGCAAAAGATACCCTTGGCGCCTTGATGACATCAAATAATGTAATTTTATAAGCATCATTTATCCCATGTATTTAACCCTTTTTTGTATAATTTATTGCAAAAACATTATCTTAATCGTTTATATTGAGAATTACATAATTATGGAGTAGTTCGTGAATATTATAGCAAAAGGCGCGCATTCCTGAATCGTAAATGAGATAATTTGAAGAGTAACTAATCTGACAACCAATACGCCGTTTCCCATCAAGGAAGAGACGCGTATACCGAGCCTGCACCACCACAACCACAAAGGAAAGAAGATCAATACGCCGTATCCAAAGAAGTCAATACCCAAAATAAAGATATAGATGATGAATAGTCCAAAGATATCAACAGGTGCCATACTCCAAGAAACTCCATACCTCGTAACTCCAATCCATTATATACGCCGTAAACGAACCGACTTTCCAACCCTATACATACAAACTTCAAAAACGAGTTTTTAATTGTGCTAAATCACATTCTCGATATCTAAACCGAGAAAAGTCAATTTTCAGAAGAGAACAAGAGCAGAAGAGGTCTTGCAACTCATTTCCCATCCCTAGAAGACAACGTGTAATTTTTTCTATAACTTTTGTAATCGATTTAGTTTTTGGTATCATTCGTAAAGTCAGTTAATTTACCTTGGCTAAAACAAACACTACTCTTGTATTAATTATGATGTTTGAATGATAAACCTTTCGGGTATTAGCCAATATTATTAAGATCTGAATGTTTGGTTTTGTTTATATCTCAATTGCTTAATTTATCGTTGCATGCTTGTTTAATGAATATCAATTCAAACTTTATATGGTGCATTATATGCACCTATCATTCAACTAGATCTATGATCACAGACCAAGTAATCTAATGCTAGATAGCTCTCCATATAGTGATTGATACATCAGAAATCATTAAGATCACGAGTATTGATCTTCTAAAATCGTGTTAAGGATACGCTTCTGGCTTAACTAGTTAATCGGATATTGCCTTTGGTTTATTGAACATGTTGACTAGTAGGTGAATCTAGATAATTCAACAAATCAATATTAATGATTACATTGATAGTTGGGAGCAAGTGGAACTACATGTATAAATTTGCCTTTAAGACGTAAGTGGGTAAAGTCTCTATGAGCTAGGGTTTAACAAGATCACCATTGCTTTAATCCATAAAGATAGATTATAATCAAAGTAATAAGGATGCTTATGCAGATGCTTTAATTGTGATAGAATAATTGTCCTAGTCTAGGATGGAGATCCTGCCTAATCTAAGAATGATAGAGTCCTCTTCGAGATAAGTAATCATTGCATTGAATAAACAAACCAACCTCTAATCGATTAATGATGGCTAATACAATTTTCTATCATAAGCTCGCCGCAATTTTTATATCCTTCATGTTATTTAGCTTGCATGGGTTTAAGTGTCTTGAATTGATTGAAGTCAACAAACAAACTCGTGCCAGTCCTCTCCCTGAAACCCCTCTTTATTACCCCTGTTATGAATTAGATTAGAACCTAAACATAGGATTACATAAGGTTTGACTAGATATAGATAACATCGATATCTAACTAATAAAAATAACTAAATTAGGAGAGATTTTAAACCCTCGCATTAAGTGTTCGACACCACTACTTACCGTGAATCTACCACCTGACCGGGTACACTAGCCCGATAAAGTGAATTTTTGTTAGTCGGCAAAATATAAATTTAAAACTTGAACTATCATAAATAAACACCACACAACGACACATCACGCCTCTCTAGAATTAATCAGATAATTGTTTGGCCAAACCCAAAGGGTAATGTAAGATGATGCTTGATTACATTTGGTATATCTGTATTAAGTTCTATAACGAGAACTAAAAGTTCAACTACATGGAATGAGTTAGGATCCATATTTATGGTTTAACGGTATCTGTAACAAAGGGATGATAATAGCAAGCGATAGATAACCCATGGCTACTGGAATGTTATTGAACATGACTCAGACACGTTCTAGTTTTAACAACGAATGTAGTGTTGCTAGACGTTTCGTCGTTAGTATACTGGGAATCAGCTACTAGTTACTCCAACTCCCAATGGAGCTATTATAATAGGTTAGTTGGAATACACAATAATACGACTAGGAAATGTGTGGCCTATTTAGGGCACACAAGTTAAACACTTAGAGTGTCGTTTACGCTTCACGAATGTTTCTATTGAAACCAATGGACCAAAAACAACTAGACAAGAACCATATGGACAATGCCTAATTGGAGAACAAAGCACACCTAGAAGGTTCTAAGAGGATTGACAAGTTCGTTTGGACTTAAAGATAAGGAGAAAGGAGGTGTTGTGATAAGACTTTACTTGTAGTTTTCAGTCTTACATTAGTAGGTCATGAAGGGAATATAAAGCCTCATCCTTAACTCATAACACATGACACAACAACCTAAACAATACTCATGAGATAATGCTTTCCCCCACGCCTCACTCCACTCCCAAAAATTAATCCGAATACTCAAACCCTAATAGTGGCCTCTTTTGATTTTCGGTGATCTAAAAATCTTCTGCCCTTTTCGGTAATCCCTTTAAGTGGATTTTTCGAGCGTGATTCGATCCATAGGTTTCTACAGTAGGTTTATGAGCTTTGGTTTACTAGTTCTCAGGTGGTAGACAAAAAAGTAGAAACAATTAAGGTATCGTTTGGGTGTTTTTGGTTCGTTTCTGCCCTAATTCGGTTTTAACGAATTTGGAGAAAACCTTAATTCAACTTCCTGATTTTTTTCGGTGCTTTCATTAGAGGGTTTTGGTACTTGATTTCCATCATTAGGTGTTGAAATACACTAGTTGTGTGGGATACGCGTGAAGCAAACAAGCATCCGGGCGCCGCACTTGGTTGACGTGTTTGGTGAGCATTCCGTAAGGTGTGAAAACTTATCCACTAGTTTTCCAAAGCGTTTAGTTCTTGTTTGATTTGTTCAAGGCATTCAACAAGGGTTAGTTTTCTCGTATTCTTTTATGTTATTGTGTGTTAATCATATATTTCAAACTAGATCCATATCCGCTGCGTACTCGTAGTTATTGGTTAACTAGATATTAAATCCAACGGAAATCAATTTATTACTATTTTAGGTCGTAAGAACATTATAAAACTATTCAAGTGTTTTAATCCCAAATACGTTTATTGGTGTGACATCTCCGCATCGACCCAATAAACACCATAATAACTAAAAATCATCTCAGAGATATAAATGTTATAGCGCAAGTTCATTAAACAACCCCACAAAAATAAACCACTCTCACTATCTCACAAAACAAAATAAGAAAAAATAGAAAAGCCGAACAACGGGCCCTGGAAGGCTTGGCGAAGGGACAAACAACGAGTGAATAACACAAAGGGTGGTGTAGTTTGGCATGTTGTTGGATGCCATGGAAAAATTCCTATTAATTGGTTGCACCGTGCTTGACTATTGATGTATTACAATATTAGCCCGCGTGCTATAAGTAACTAAAATTCTAATAAAAATCCCGTAAATGTCGCCACGTAAGATTTTAGCAGTCTCCCTCCAATTGGTGACATACTAGATTTGTTTACAATGTTCTCTACAAGGAAAATAATAAAGTATTTGGAAGCGCAACAAAGTCTAAGGATGTCTTCTATGTCATTTTTCTTCTTGATGTAACCCAGCTTTGACCTTTTCACTTGAAGGCGAACAATGTAATGAAGACTAATTGGGTTTACTCCCCCACCCCTAGTTAGTATGCCATGTCTTGAAGCTTCTTCACAAACTCTTTTTGAAGCGTATAATAGCTCCTACCAAACAGACAACAAAACACCCAATTATAGATTGAAGCTTGATGTAATGGTCGTTAATATTTTAAGGTGGCAACGGAAATGTAGAAGGCTAACGATAAACCTGACACCAAGCAAGTTTATATGTCCGTTGTCTGGCAATGATGGTCAGTTGTTGATTAAAAACATTGTATAATGTACAAAATATTTTGTGAATTAATTGATATTAATAGAAGCGTTAGAATTGGGAGGACATAAAATAAATCAACAATGTCTTCTCACGTATGATGAATACTTCACAACAACTAATCACACGGGTTGAATTAATAATACAAGCTTGAATCTATCTAACCAATGTAATAGCCAAGTTTAAGCCCTTCTTATATTCGACCCGATTAAACCCGTAAACAAAATCCATAAATCCAGTAACCATCGTTTAATATTCCTATAGCCTTTTTTCATGACTTATGACCTTTCTAACTCCCTTTATGTACATATTTCTCCCCCATGATAGTTACGATCTATCTGTCCGTTCGGTTCGGTTTATACTTTTAGGTGTGTTTTTCTCGGTTTAGGCTCGAACCGAAGTGAACCAAGTCGAACCAAAAATCATAAATATATAGAACCAAAAACCGAGCCGAATATGGTAAATCATTTCGGTCAAGCTGGTTCCACTCAATTTATCGGTTGGGTTCGGTTTTCAGTCTTGAAAAGTGATATATTTTCATTAAAGAAAGAGTGCACTTCCAAAACCATCCTTGTGGTTTGTCAAATTTAGCAATAATCATCTCTGTGACAAACTATTGGCGATAATCCCTTAAGTGTCAAAGTTCAACAAAATCATCCTTATCACTTACAGGTATATTTATTACCAAAAGCTTAACAAAAAAATTTTGCAAGAATCATCTTTAATTAGGACGTAAAGTTCCAAACATTCACCTCTCATGAATGGTTTGTGCAACTTACTTTAAAAAAAAGGTAAACAGTAACCGTACATAACTTTTATCTTATCATTTGATATATAGTGACGGGAATGAGCCTTGTAGCCTATATGGTTTGTGAGTTGAATCTCATGTGACATTGGACGATAGGCGCCAACTTAACATCATATCATTTGGTTGTGTTGTGAACAACAAATCGACAACTACCCAATGTAATGGCTTTGGTGGAAATTGTTATCTCTTTCAAGTATAACTTAACAATAACAACTGAGACATGTCACAGTTTAATTGCTGGAGGCGAAAATGACTTATTTCTCTCAAGAACCCAAGAAACGAGACATCTATCCATCATTAATGTCAAATGGGGTTAGACACTTGAATTTGGATCGAGTTGGAATGAAAATTTGTTCATTCCAAACTCTAGAAAAGGGAGGGCTTCACCTGGTTTAAGTTTGTGCGGCGGTGAGTTCAAACTCGATCCGTAAATTAGTCAGGTAATGTGTCGGAAACCATGGTTAAAAAAAATGTGTTAATTCTGGTTTTCTATAAACTCATTTCTTTTTTTCCTAGTTCTTTTTTGTAATGAATGGAGTCAGACACCATTGACTCAATAACATCATGCATGATAGATCATATATCTTCCTGACACGAATGGCATCCCTGTTTTGATTTTCTTTGATATTAATATTGATTTAAATCCATAACTATGAATTAAAATGACTTGATCAAGTATGTTCGATAAATAGTGACAGAAAATACCCAAATCTACATATGATATATGATCTCCTACAAACGTATATGTAAATGTACTTACAATGATAAACCTTCTACTTCGGTTCGGTCGAACATTCCTATGAGACTCGTACCTGTAAGCATGGGCATTTTCAAATAATTCAAGAATCTTTCTACTTTTACTTGCTCGGATATTCGATAAAATTAATGTTCCTCAACAGTTTTTGCGCAAATAATAAGTTTCTAAGATGATATATGGAGATGGTAAAACTGTTCATCAAAATTATAGTTGTAATTCTTAGTCATGTTACGCGTGTAATTTTTTTTGTTACGAATGATTATCACAGCTTCAAATATTTTTACCTACATCGCGTTTTACTACATCTGATAATATGAAACACTTAATTAACACGTCAAACACCACCCTAACAAAAGCTATATGGCAACTTATCATGACTTTTTGTTGCTAATATTGTTTGTTAAAGTATGCAAAAAAGAGGTTAAACATTGATCAAAATATATTGGGAGAAACATGAAAAAGAGGCTTATCGCTGCCTTAATGCTTCCATCTGAAAGCTACACGCGTATAAAGCTTTATAACATTGTTCTTTTGTTTACAAGAAGTTGCCCAAAACAAGCCGTTATGGGTGGTTACTTTCTAACCAGTTTAAATTTAGAAGCATGTTTTTATGTTGGGAATAAGATGGAATACATTAGTCAAGTATAAATATACCAGCTGACATCATTGTCAACCCCAGGGACCAATGTCTTTATCTGAGATGTCGATTCCAGGCTGACTCGTTGTCAACTAGGCCAAATCATTTTCATTGCAACACGGAGATGCAGCTAGAACCACAACTTAAGAGTTAAGAGTACGTTACAAGCATTTTCATGCTGTTTGGTAGGCCAATGCAGCTTGAGCATAACTTTGAACTCTGATCATGATTGAGTCGGTCTTTGGGGGCTGTTTATGCTATCTTAGTGCCTCCTCGTACTGTGTTAGATGATTGGGCATATTTTGTCAAAGAAAGATGTTTGGTTCCTTCTTGCCCACTTCCAATATGCATCTTGTGCTTGCGGTGGATTCTCGTCTAGATCAGTTAGGAGTATATCTTCCGCTCAAATGGTTTTATAGTTAAGAAAAGTTACTGATACATTCATCTTCTTAACATAAGGGAATCTATATCGACAACTAACATGTTTTTTAAGAATTTTATGTATCTAAGCAAAAACCCTTGGTTTACCTGAAGTCAAAATTTTAGTTTTTAAATTTTTAATCGACTTGAAACAAAAACACGAACCAAATAACATCCCCTTGAAATAATAATTAGGTGCTACTAATTGTATAAGAGTAATAACTTTAATCCCAAAGTGTGTGTTACTACGGCTATATTTGTACTATCTGTTCTACGTACGTGTACTACTTAATTGATTGGTAATAAAAGTTGAGAAATACAAAATTTTATGCAATAATCGCGTTTACTAGAAATAACATCAAATGAAACATTACAATTTTATTTGAAAAATATATATATAATATTATGCTGCCTACCATAAATGGAAATGATATAAAAACCAACTAACATTTAAGTCACAGCTCATTAAAGGAAACATACCATGGTATTTCAGAATTGTATCGAAATTGAATGGTACGTGAACCATAAAGAAACCAAACATATATATTATCTTCCAACCATGTGAAGTAAATCTGACATATCACTGTCTCATGGTAACTCGAGTCATACGACCACCCCAAACATACTCATCATGATGATTTCTGCAACGAAACGAACCTGGATGAGTTGTTGGAGAGCACAAACACTGCTTCATGGTCCCTTGTGGTTCACCAACTCTAGCAACGTCTTGTTCCACTACGTTATTTTTTTATTGGAGCTCGAGAAATGTACCACCTTGTCCTCATAAGGTTCTCGACACCCGGATAACAAGAACTTTGGTAACACATTTTCTCTAGCTTCCTTTAAAATTTTTGAAATTTTAAAGAAAGAATATATATTGTTATGTGGACTTATATACCATACCAATGAGAGGAAAGAAAGTTGGGTAAGTAAAGTTGGGTATAAAGAGAAGCCTTTAGAACAAATTCTTGCTAAGGAATTGCTTTTTGAGTGAAAAATAAAGTAGTGTCTTCTCTTGGCTTTATTTGTTAAGATGATGAGAACTTGTTTTGGTGAAAAAACCTGACTCACCCACAGCTCACTTGGCCAAACCTTTTGTCTCATGTATCACTAGATTTAAGTTGTGGTGGCCCACCTTGAGTACTGATCAGGTGTTTCGAGCCCATCGGTGCTTGTATTCCAACAGCGTCGTAGGATTAGTACTTGGTCGGGTCATTACTATCTCAATAATAGAAACAACGACAAGGAGTGGCTCGGAGGCAAAAAAATCATCACAAATAAGAGCGACTTGAAAGATGGGTAACATTTTAGCTTACATTAACGAGTTGTATTGTTTTAGATGACAAAGTTGGTCTTTCTAAGCATTCTTTTGCGACTAATTTTGGCCTTTTTATAAAGTTCCATGACAAATGAAAAGGGTCTCTTAAGAATTTTGTAGCAAATATTTACTGCTGTCGTCTATACCACTCATGGTTTTTCTTACTTTTATGGCCATAAAAAAATTAATTTTTTATTTTTATTAATAAATAAAAAAAAAAAAAAATTAAAATAAATTTATTTAAATTAAAAAAATAAAAAAAAATATTAATTATAAATATTTTAAATTTTTAAAGTAAAAAAAAAAAATTAAATTTTAATAAAAAAAAAAAAAAATATAATAAAAAATTATTTTTAAAAAAAAAAAATTTGAAAAATTTTTTAAAAAAAATTTAGAAATAAAAAAAAAATTTAATAATTATAACATTAATGAAAATAAAAGAAAATAAACATTTTAAAATTATAAAAGAAAAAAATTTAAAAAAATGTATTTTTAAAAAAAAAAAAAAAATAAATTTAATTTAATTTTTATTTTTTTTAAAAAAAAAAAATTTTTTTTTAAATTTTAAGAAAATTTTTAGTTTTTAATAATACAATTAAAAATAAAATTTTATTAATTAAATTTAGTCTAACGGGGTATTGAGCTCACCGCCACGTACACATACTCAAATCAGGTAAAATCCTCCATTTTCAAAAGGTTGGCGCGACGAGTTCAGAGATATTCATTGTTAACAAAACTGGTACATGTAAATGGATTGCCTCAAGGACTTGCCTTATTACAAAAAAATCAAGAAAATTCTTTAATGGTTCACTTGATAATTATATAATATTCATTGTTGTTTTTGTTTTTTTTTTTTTTTTTATTTTTTTTTTTTTTTTTTTTTACATGTGCTCTCACTTTACATATATGATATTCTCTAGAATATTATATTATGGTCCATATAACATAAAAACCAATCTTGAAGATCTTGGAACCTAAATCAAGTGGATATGATAAACATATATAGCCTTTTTAATATGGTTTGGTATTTGATGCTTTCTTTAAATGAGTAGGGATAATTGTTTGTGTGTAAGATAGTATTCCTAGTTTAGGTAGTGTGCCTAAGCTTTGGCTCATCGTGGATGGTAGCAGACATGGTGTTTATATTCTTGGTATAAATGTGCATGTAGAGAACTAACTATATTGTGAAAGTTTTTTCATATCGTTATATGATTTATATCTCGATGAGCCGAGATTTTCCATTGAACACTGTAAGAAAATTTAGAAAAAGTGAGTATTTTTAAAGGGATGAAGGAGTGATAACCATTATAACGAAAAAGGGGGAGTGAGAGAGATAGCGATTTGCTAAATGGGTTATGTGATACAACCATCGTTCCCTAGCCTAATACTGCCCATTCAAGATGGGTTTGAATATTCTGAATATCTTTTTTTATCGCCCATCTCTACCCAAAAATACAAAAACATCTTGACCATGGTAATATTAGCCACCACATACATATAATTAATACCTGACACACAAAGATCACTAAATATACAAATGATATTCTTTTGGGCTTAAACATGAGTAGGCTCCTATGACTGTATCTTCTGGGCCTTTTGGATACTAATAGAGTATGGGCTAATTATGTATATTGAACAAGGACTAGTTAGTTGACTAGAATATACGATCAAACATTTCACCAAATGCAATGAAACTATGAAAGGCGGCTAATAACATTTTGAGTAAATTGCAAAAATGGTCCTTGTGGTTTGGCCAAATTGCAGATTTGGTCTGTCAAATTTTAAAATTGCAAAAAACGTCTTTATTTTGAAAGTTTGGTTTCACTTTTGATCATTTGTCGACTTGAAATGATTAAAACATCCCTCTGCAATTTGGTCAAACCATAAGGACCATTTTTGCAATAATAAAAAAAAATTAAAAATTAAAAAAATCTCTTAGGAAAAACTTTAATTTATTTATTCCGGTTTCAGTTTACAAGCAATAATATATATATATTTTTTTTTTGGTTTCAGTTTACAAACAATAATAAAAAGAAGGGTAAATTACACTGTTGGTCCCCAAGGTTAGGCCCGATTGCGGATTCAGTCCCTAGATAACGGGGGTCGATGTCGTTAGTCCTTTTTTGTCACTGTTCTTACCCGTTTGGTCCCTCGAGCCCCGTATATACGTAACGGGTGTTTGTTTGATTTGTTCAACAATGGCAGTTTAGTTAATTTCAAATTTTCGTCATTATATCACCGTTGCCCCTCACAAAATTAGTTTTCGTTTTTTTGTATTTATTTTTCAACAGGTGTTTTTAACTGTTGCATTTTTTTGTCCCCTTTAGCTCATGCACCATTGTCCGTGACTCGATAGTTTGATATAAAATGATGGTTTTGCAAAGTTATCAGACAAAAATTATAAAATGAGATTCGTTGTGTGTGTGGTATGTAAGCAGTGATTAGACATCAGGACTAATCGGAATTCCAGAGTCGTCGTTTCTATGGTTGTCCTAACACTTTACGTATGATCCGATATCGAAAAATATGTAACAAATAATATTGTTTTGTTTATCTACACATCCTTTTTCGACCTTTTCAGAGCCCAACCTTGCCACTTCCTCAGGTGGTATGGATCCACATGTGTCAAAGGTCTGTTCATATTATCCTTGGTTTGTTGAGGTCCGTAATGAGCTTAAGAAATATTTTTGCTATGTTGAAGTAAAAAGCGACGCAAGTTGCTGAAATTCTCATCGTATCAACGGGTTTGTTTTTTGGGTTTATGTTTACTTATACAATGTGAATGTTGAAGTAAAGTTGATTTTTTTTCTAGATGTTCTTAGTAGGTAATAGATTATGTGGCTGAATGTGGTTTTGTGTTGGTTGATGGAATGAATATTTTCGGTTGTTTGTCATATTATTGTGGATGAATTATAAAGTCTACGGGTATGATTTAGTGAAAGTTAATTGAGTAACTGGTATGATTTAGCAAAATTCAAATAATCTGTATAACCATTAAAGTCAATTGTTTCACTTCCGTTCAAGAAGATTTAGTGAAAGTCAATTGTTTCACTCCATAGAAGAAGAAGGAAAAAAAAAAAGATATTCTTGAAATTGTTTTCTAATAGTTTGAAGTGGTTTTGTTAGTGTTTTTTTACTTACACCGTTGGTCCCTTAATACGTTTTATTGGCTTTCCATTTCCCACCAAATTCAGAAGGAGTTCTACACGTTACTTGCACGCTTGGTCCTTGTAATAAGTGCATGATGTAATGTCACAGTTTAGCCACATCTAACATTTTCCATTCCAGTAATTGCGTTATTCACTTGTATATAAATCCACTTCACATATCTCCCTTCAAATCCAAAACACACACACATACAACCTTACTTCACTAACCCTTTCATTTTTTCCTAAAACCCCCTTTTTTCTATTGCTGTTGCTCGTGGATTTGTTCATCTGGAGGAACTCATGCAGACGCAAAGGGAAGCTCAGCAAGCAAATGAACTTTCCAACTTAACGAGGCAGAGGCAGTTGCTTGCAAGTGTAAATAATAGGCGTGCGATAATAGAAGAGCTTGAACGTTTGCCGGGAAATTTCGTGGCCTGTAAGACGACGGAGCACCTCAAGCGTATTCAGAAGGCTATTTTCGTTGAGGTGATTGACCTGAAGAAGGAATTGCGCCTTCAGGTCCATCCATAAGGAGGTTGATTTTTGTAGAACTCTGTAAACGGGAGATGGTCGTCCTTGTGGGGTTGTTCTTTTTGGCTTTTGGTTTATATATCGTTAAATGGTTGTTTCTTTAAGTTTTTTCATGAATGTATGATTGATTGCAAAGACACTGTAATTCTTCAATAAGCTGTTTGACCACTAATCTCTTTGACCAATACGGTGTTTGACCACTACTCTGTTTGACCAACGTTGTTACCGTTTGACACCAAGAAAAACAACTAATCATGGATAATTCATACAATTGATTACACAAAATAAATCCAAACTAATTAATTCATAACAAACATAAACGAAGCCACAACCCCAAACACTATTGCAGTTGACTTCCAAAAGAAAGCATTTTTTTACTTTTCTTAAATTCTTCCATGAGTTCCTGCATTCGACCTTCCATATCAGCAAACTCAACTTGAAGGACTGCAAGTTCTTCTCGGCTTGTTAATTCATTTTCTAGTTCTTCTCTTTGCGAGGGATTAAGAAGCAGATGCATCTCATATAATTGAGTTTTGTACCATTTATCTCTAACTCCGGATCATTCTAATACCATATTTTACAGTGCTTGATTCCTTTTTTCTAAAAATAATAGAATTTATGACCGGGTAATAAAATAAGATTTAGAAAATGCAATGGCTTACATATTTGTTAGGGCAAACACCAAATCGTCTAGCAGGGTTATCACGTGTCCAAGAGGTGAGTGTCATCAACGGAAGCCCACATTTAAACTCTGTAGGACCGAAGGTATAAGATGAAGAAGATATGCTTGAAACGGTTTTCTAATGTTGCCTTTGTTTGTGTTTTTTGTCTAGTAAAAACGTGGAGACTTTAATACCATGCGTTACCCAGACATATTAATAATAATGTAACTTCACCGTTGGTCCCTCAATGATCTATTGGTTTTCCATTTCCCGCCAAAATACACAATAAATATTCCACACGTTTCTTGCACGCTTGATCCTTGAAAAACATTTTAGCCCCCTTTAACATATACCTTCCCAGTGTAATAATTGCATTCTCGACTCTTCGTTTTTGTAGCCTATTAATCACCATGTGCCTTCACTTGTATTTAAATACACCACACATTTGGTCCTTCATATCCAAAATACACACATACATTCCTTAACTTACTAAACACCTTTCACTAACCAAAAACTAAACTTTTTTAATGGCCGCTGACAATGGGTTCGTGAATTTGAAACAACTGAGGCTTTTAGCAAATTCAGACATGCTTAAAGATCAACTGCTTGTCTATTTCGACTTGAAGACGCAGAGGGAGGTTAAGCTCGTAACTGAAATCAATAATTTAACGAGGCAGTTACTTGACATTATAGATGAAAGGCGCTCGTTTATAGGAGAGCGTGAACAACGCTTGCTGACAAATGTTATGGCATATAAGACAAGGCATGAGCTCAAGTGCCATCAAAAGGATGATAAGATAAGGGGGATGGAGAATGGAGGTCGAACAGCGTATACAGATGCACAACAGGCCATGAAGCGGTTCACATTTATAAGTCTCTGTAAACAATGTCCGCTTGGGGGGTTTATCTTTTTTGGTTATTGGTTATTTTCTGTTAAAAATGAGTGTTTTGATGAAAGAATGATATTAAAATATTTAGTTATTATTTAACTGAATCATTCACTAGAATGGTTTTGGTGTCGAAGATGTTTTTGATATAACTTGAATACTTGATGAATTCAAAACATAACAAATACATAGAACAAAAAACTACACGACATACATACACGGTAATTTAAGTTGCATAAACATTAGTGTAATAATAGATAGCACAATAAACGACCCATTCTTTGCATTGACATTCGTCTTCAGTAAATACATGACCCCATCTAATTCACATAAACCCTTTTCCTCTTTAATGGTTCTTCCTTGTGTTCCACTAGTTCAGTAAAATACAAGGTACCTTTCTTAACACATGTTTGAAACCGTGTTCACCCCTTAACACCATCAATCTCATCAGGCACATTAGCTATCCATCCCTTTTGGTTCCACTGCTTCACTAGCATATCTACAAAATCACCAATTTGTTTTCCTATGTTTTGTTTGTCAAAGGCACCTCTTCTTTCTCACACACGTTTTCGGCTAACCATGTCTATCATTAGGGGGTTTTCAGTCTCTTTGTTCTAAAACAAAGGCTATTAATACCGAAAGTAAAGTCATCTCAAACAAGGAACCTTTTCCATTCGAATTTCTCTCTCTACCTTTTTTGCCCTTTTTTTCATTGGTGGACGCATCAGACATGGAGTTGTATGAGCAACTCACTGTCAGAGTCCTGATAAACATACTTCACTTTTGAATAGGTTAAGTTTCATTGTTATCCATGTGAAGATGTTATGATATCTTAAGTTTTTTTTACAATTATCTGGAAAGCAAGTGAAAGTGTATCACTTTAATGAACATGGGCATGTTGATTTAGTGTTGGTTTTTTCTCTATTTTATGTGAACGGGTGTATAAAAGGCGTGTAAACTAGAAAGGGCTAATATAAAGTGTACTATTGCAGTTGAAAACCTTAAACGTCAGGGATCAATTTTATAGATAAAAGCAGTATAACTTCTAATGCAGTTGAAAACCATAAATGTCAGGGACTAATTTTAATGATAACCCTATTTAGTTTATTGAACAGTTCAAGTGAATATAGGTGCAAAAAAGTCAAACATAGTTTACATTACACCCTATTTAAGACTAGTTGAATTTGTTTGCCAAAGTAAAAGCCGTATCGCAATATATCCACTAAAACTGATTCACCATCGAAATCATGAAATAGAGAAGTCCTTGATATAGACTATTTCGATCTTCTACTAACCCCGACATCCGTCCCAACAACAACACTCACATAGTCCCCTGAGATCACCACCAACCCAAACCCTTGTTTTTCATCTCAAAAACAACCAAGTTGATAATTGTTTGTGAAGTCCATTTAGGAATAATAAAAAAAAAAAAAAAAAAAATAAGGGGTGGGGGGGGGGGGGGGGGGGGGGGGGGGGGGGGGGGATTAAACCAGTCATCTGGTATTTTTCAAATGGCTAAGCTCCCTAAATTATTTGATACACAAAGGGAGAGGAAATCCGTAATTCTACACAATGTATATTAGAAAAGTTATTGAGGATGTGGGTGCGGATGAAGATTTTACTGTGCACATGGCTTAGCGCGATTGCCTAATGAATGTGAGTAAGGGATCATGACGAGTTGTTTTGGAGATGTTAAGAAATTTCTCAAGAATGGGAAACTTAAGCAAATTGTTGCAGTTATCAAGTCTTGTACTCCGAATGCGGTGGGCAATCTCACAGTAACACTCAAAGACCTTTCTGGTACAATCTTCAGTACTATTCATTACAAAGTGCTTACAGAGGAGAGGTTTGTAAAGGCGTTGATAAGATCGTTTATAGCTTAAGATTGATTAGATCTTATATATCTAGGATGAACAATAACAATGATTGATAACATGCAGCGGAATAATAAAGAACACAATCAAAGTTATCACAAGGTTTTCTTTATTGAACGTTTCCCTATTACCCCAACTATAATTTAGGGCTACACCAACTAACTATGGTGTACTATTCGACTCTCATCAGTCGACTTGCTATCTAATTATCTAGACTCTCATTGGGAGAGCTCTAGTTTTCTATATGCTAAAACCTATGTCTATGATCTCTTTATATAAGGGAATCGTGACCTTACAAAGTGAATTAAATTTGAAGATAAGAAAACATTTAAAATCACATTAAATCACATTAATATGTTTCCTAATCAATATCTTTAACATCTTTGACCAAATCTTCATAATTCTCCACCAGCTTGAAGAATTCTTTAATGACGATTCTGATCCTTTTGTTTCATTCTTTTATTCATTTTGTCTCATCAAATCAATAATCCCAACAATCTTCCCCTATTTGATGATGACAAAACAAACAAAGTCGTGTACGAACTTCATCATAAAGCCAAAGCTTCCCCTGAAGTTGAGATGTTAATCATCTTTCCTGAATGAAATCAATATTCTCTCAATGCTTTCCTTGATTAAATCTCCATGGAACATGTCACCACACATAATAAGCTGCAAATCAATAAACCTATAATCTTCTTCCCCTTTTTGTAATCATCTAATAGGGGTCTTCTGAAGATATGCAACTTGTAAACACTTCCCCTCAAGTGGTGCATGTAGATGGTTAAACATTTAATCAATAAGCTTCCCCTGAAACCCATATGTTTACCATCTCTTGAATCTCAAACTCTGTAAGCTCTATGTAGTGATTACTGATGAAGAAAATAGAGTATAACGAATTTGATGAAGAAGTTGAATCTCCCAAACTTGTGTCTTATGTCTTGCACTATCCATGTGACGTCGAACTTATAAATAAATCTGTGAAATATAAGTAGACCGCAACCTCTTGACAAAATCTTTATCTTCTATGAGACACATACTAAGTGATAGCAAATGTGAGCATTAAGCACCTATAAGAAAAATCACACACTTTTGCTAGATTTTGATAAGTCTTCGTCACACCATTGTAAGCACGAACAAGTTATCTTTAATAGCCAACCACAACTTTAAGATATGATAAGACACACACCTGTGAAACCCAACTACAACATCAAATAAACAATAATCATCTGTCTTCGTAATCACATCTTCAAATAATCTCCAAAAATACGAGCCATAAATCAATAAGAATAAACTATTTGAAAAATAGTTATGTCCAAGATCCAAATCCATCCGAAAACAAGTACTATCCGATATCGGTCAAATCTACCAGTACAAACTCTTTTATCGGACAGAACCAACGGTACAAACTGAGCAACACTAACGGTATTAATCAAACCAAGCACTTAGCGACGTTTTTTTCTGTCTCAAAATTGTCATAAATTCGTCACTATCTGCTCTTAGCGACACATATCTATCACAAGCTGTCCCGCTAAAAACTGTCAAAACTGTATCCTTCCTCCTATTCGTTTAGCGACTCTTAATCTTGTTGATTGAACCGTCACGGTTTGTTGCTCATTCAAGGCAGTATCAACCTGGACAGCGGTAACTAAGTGTAAAATGATAGTACAAAACACCACATGGCACACGAACAAATATTAACTTCATTAAACCTCGCACCCAATAGCAGTAATAATCACAATACATTGAACACACTTTGTCTTCAAACAATTGTATACTGTATACATCATACCCTACACGCACACCTTTTCACCTGCTGTTCACTATTCGAACAATACCAATCATAATAACGCACAAATCCTTTGCCATGTACACACAGGCAAATTGTTCATTACAAACTCACCATGTGCGAACAGTAGCGATCATCCATCCAAAGTACTTTACACAAATCTTATTTAAAGCAACCATATCTTTTATTTTTATAACCGGATCTTTTCTTACTTTATAACATATCTCTCTGTCACCACACTCTCCTTAACTCCTAGCAATAATACTTCACGCAATAAATCAGGTCAGAGAATCAAAGAAATCTTGCAAAAGAATAAAGTTATTACGCAGCAAACAACTTATAAAAACAAATCCGTATATGTGTTAACGTCAGATTCACCAGCAGGTTTTTTTGATCATTAACGAACCCTTATATGAATGTACCTGCTGTCAATACAATCTTTATAATCAAACAATCACCATTCTTTGATGATGCTGCTGTTTTTATAAAATACCATAATCAATCACATTCAGAACATATGAAGATTTTAAGAATCACCAACGAAATCCATGCCCATACATGAATTAGGGTTTCAAACATATTTTTCTTCTCCATACATCTGACGAATAATGAACCTTAAAGCGTGCTTGCACCAATCTTCACACGCCATGAACACAGATCCAAGCAAACAAATTATAAAACCCTTTTACCATGATACCCTTCTTCTCCGTGTCAAGACAACCTTTGAATTCGTTTTTTATTGTTTTAAGAGAATCCCAAAACAACAACCTTCTGTTCTTGAACACACGATCATAATCAACAACCATCCGCTACTACTTAATGTACAACAAATACTTCGAATCAAACCATTCACAAGCTGCCATATAAACCTTTTAAGTTAAATTAGGGTTTCGTAGAAACCCTAATTTTTTTGAATTAAAACTTCATCTTTTAAGTGAACAAAAAAGACAACAAACAGTCATGATCATTAATACAAGAACAATATACATAATCATGTTCCGTATTATTGAATTAGGGTTTGCAAAAACCATAATTACACCAAATATGTCCGAACATCAAAAACAAAAAATCTTCATTTGTACCTTCATAGAACGACATCAAAAACACCTTGTAATCCTAGATCAAGAGCCACAAGGTTCTGATACGAATTGATAAGATCGTTTATATCTTAAGATTGATTAGATCTTATATATCTAGGATGAACAATAACAATGATTAATAACATGCAGCGGAATAATAAAGAACACAATCAAAGTTATCACAAGGTTTTCTTTATTGAACGTTTCCCTATTACCCCAACTATAATTTGGGTTACACCAACTAACTATGGTATACATTTCGACTCTCAATCAGTCGACTTGCTATCTAACTATCTAGACTCTCATTGGGAAAGCTCTAGTTTTCTATATGCTAAAACCTATGTCTATGATCTCTTTATATAGGGAGAGATCATGACTTACAAAGGAAGTAAATCTGTAGATAAGGAAACTATTTAAATCACATTAGTATGTTTTCTAATTAATATCTTTAACATCTTTGACCAAATCTTTATAATTCTCCACCAGCTTGAAGAATTCTTTAATGACGATTCTGATCCTTTTGTTTCATTCTTTTATTCATTTTGTCTCATCAAATCGATAATCCCAACAGGCGTTTACCGTAGGATCGGCTTTGATACTTCATAATGTTTCTGTCTTTTCTCCTAAGCAATCAACTCATCATTATCTTAACATTACAAATAAAGATACGGTCAAATTATTCCATAAGGATGGTGGGTCTGCATAGTTTGTATGCTTAGTTCTGAATATTTCAAAGAGTATTTGTTGACTTTGTCATGTCTTACTAACTCAAATATCTTTGTTTGAATTGTTGTATAAGAAAACAAACACCAACATCAAAAACAAACAAAAGTTACTGAACAAAAAATAACTTAGAAAACAAACACGGACATCATTCATCATCTGGATACACATGACATAACAATATCTAGCGGTCTACTAAAAGTTAAACATGTAACTTCAACACAACATACGGAACAAACAACAACTTACAAAACAAACACCCACATCATTCACCATCTGCATATTTTTCACCACCTTTTTGACAAAAGAGGAAACTGTTGTTCTCCAAACATCAGCAAGCTTTTCTACCTGTTCCCTTATTTCTTTATTGTACCAAACCAAGTCACTCACCTTTTTTTTGGCAACACAAACGCGTACATTTCCAGGATTTCTTCAGCCATTGGTGAAATTTTCTTAAAAATTAAGTCTTCTTCGTCAACCATCATAAACGTACGGTTATCAATTACTACCGATATGTTTTTAGTTATTACGACTAGGGGGTGAGAATTAGAGGGAGAAATACAGTTTCTTTTAAGACACATCCAAACACCATGATCCTTTACTCAGCCCACAAGCTAATATTGTTAAGAAGCCACATCATCCATCTGACGACCAACTGGGAAATTAAATCGCGATATCACTTATAGCTGACATGTTTATATACCGTTATAAAGATTGCAGGGAGAGAATCAAGTAGAAATACAGAGGTGTAAGAATGAGGTAAAGAAGATAACGATTTAATACTTGTGTTATGGTGGGGTACAATAGTGTATCTGGGATTTGACGGTCTAATGGTTTGTAATTAGGGTACTCACTGACACTCGTGTAAGGAAAACCACACTTCATACATTTGTCCCGCCAAGATAGCCGCCAATAGACTAGCCCTTTTGTCACCAATGAAAATACGAAACGTATTTACCCGTTAACATATACCAATCACAGAAAATAGGGACCAAACGGTAAACCCGATTATAACGAACAAGGACCAAGTGTGTATAAACTCTTTTGATACTGACATGCTTTTGCAACTAAATTATGACTTTGACTTATCTGGAAATTCAATGAACTATTAAAAAGGGACCAAACAGCTTAAATCAATCCTAAACAAGTGCAATTATTCATTTCTGAAATAAGTTAAATAAGTCACAAACAGCTTAAATCAGTCCTAAACAAGTGTAATTATCCATTTGCCACCTAAGTGGACTTTTATGTTTGCCTCTAAAAGGACTTAGACAGTTGCCAAAAATAAGACTTGAAGTTTCCACTTATGTGGACTTGAATTACAGACATACACTCTCTTGAAACAGATTAGTTTTTAAAATTACAGAAAAGACTATTCACTTGCACCACCTGCTGCACTTGACTGTGTTGGTACACCATCACCTATTTCTCTTCCATCTGCATTCCTTGTTTGACTCACTGGCACTTGAGAACTGGTAGAAGGTTGACTTGTAGGTTCAGTGGGAGTTCTTTTTTGTGGACTAATTCTTTCTGTTTGTACGCTTCTCCTTGTCCATCTAGTATGGGATGAACCTTGACTGGCAACACCTGCACCACCTGGATCACCTGCACCACCTTCACCAGCAGCAGCAGACAAACCTATAACAGCACCAGCACCTGATCCACCTGAACCATCTTGACCAACTGCAGGTTCTATTTGTTGTGATTGCCTAAATGCACTACCACTGCCTTCTGCATTGTTGCCACCTACATCAAAAAAATGAAAATAAACAAAAATCCTCGTAACCTGTTCGATGATGTTTAGATCAAAGACACACTTATAGCTTGAAGCTAAAATAACTACATGTTGTTGCCTTTCGACCTTGTCCTTTACATGTTGCCTTATTGTGTCTAATGTTTCCGCATGATTGACATGTAATGGTTCTTCCTTTCCTGCTCAGTTTACCATCTTTCACAAATGGTTCATCCTCATGTTTGGACCTCTTTCTTTTCTTCTTTGGTCGGCCTACCTGGACATGATGCTTGGGTGGCAAAAGTGTTGTTGGACATGTAGACTTCTCCTAGTACTTGGTCTTACAAATTGGTTATATCTTGTGAGAGTATGTTTCCTTCCATGTACTCAACCAATAACAAGGATTTACCCAAGTTTCTGGGGGTGGTGCCGCCCGGTCATTCAGAACCATATTCCTACATGACGCTACAACAGCATGCTAACAATGATCCCTTCAATTCCCCTATTTCCTACATGAACATGTCATACTCACTACATCCACAACACACCGATCACCAAAACCTGATACTTGATACTTATTTGCTCCATTCCGTTGCACATTCATCAAATGAGCTTCTTTTTTGATGGATTCCATGATTTTGGTTGCAGTAGGGGTTAAAGGACCAGTACATTTATCGTCACACCTGTACATTCCATAATTCCATCATGCAATACTCCTTGATGTACTCTAAAAGTGTGATCATGGATTTCCCTACCTCTAACCAATTCGATTACCATTAAAGACCTACACAGATGTTTGTTGAGCAATACATCAGATTTGGCACTACCTACAAATTAAAAAATACAATATCATTTAATGCTAGACAACGAAACCTAATACTCATAAATATAAAGCAATAAAAACTTGATGCAATAAGAAATTACACGGTTAGTCCCAGCATTTATGTGTTACCTGAAAAATGAGATCTAGCCCAATGTTTTTGCTGGTATCTTTGTATCAACCATCATGTCCTTACGATCACCGTCTTAAGTTCCAACGTACACTTATTTAAAATCCCTACATTTGTACAGTTGCAGCTCTCCATAAAAAAAACCTTGTATATTGGCCACACCATCCTGCTTCATGGTTATCATTTATTGTGTCCGCAAGCAATATATGTGTTATGTACTTGGGTAAACAGTTTTAATGACAGGAATGATACCCTGCATTAACCAATTCATTAATAAGTTATAAATTCATATAATTCAGTAATTCATATAATTCAGTAATTAAGAATTCAACTAGTCAAGCATAATACTAACCTTTTGTCTATCACTGATGAATGTGAAATTTTAAATAGGATGCAGATCTATGTCATCACCCGGACACTGCAAGAACCAACACCATGAACTCTTAGTTTTAGCTTCAACCAACGCATAGGCCAATGGGTAAATCCTGTGGAAAACTAGAAGGGGATTGAATAGTTTACCGCTTTTTAATTTAAGATTTTAAAGTGTTTGTAAAAATTCTAGATTTAAGTTTATGTGAATTCAACGCTTGCACAATATGAACAATATATTTATCTAGACAATTGATATGATAGTATGAGGAAATAATGTAAGACAAGAGATAAGAGTAAGAACAATCAAACCACAACGCGAGGATTTATAGTGGTTCGGTAATGAAGCACCTCTTCGCCCTACTCCACTCCCCGAGCACCTAACTCGAGAGTTTTCTTCACTATGTCAACAAGCTCCCTTATGGCGGAGAAAACCGTACACAACGTTGCTTACACCGATTTATGACACAAAGCTAAATGTCGAGTTCTAATCTTAGCTAGAACCAATCTATCACAACACAACTTCACGACTTCACAACTTCTTCACAACTTCAAGACTTCCTCACAACTTCACGACTTCTCTTCACCACACAACTTATGCTACAACTAACTAACACTACTTGGTAAGATCACCACGATCTATCTATACTTATAAAGATCGCCAAGATCTAGCTACTACACATAAATACAAGATATACAAAAGATTTACAAGTTATGATATGGATGCAATAAGATTGCAACAACACACAAAGGTGTAATACTTCTTCACTTGAGGATGGAAGTATTCTTCTCTTGCACTTGAGGAATTGAGCTTGGATCACTTGGAAATAAAGCTTTATGATTAAATGATCAAAGGATTTTAGAGAGGATATGTGGGCTGTTTTGAGCAGAAAGAATGAGTGCAAAAGGTGAGAAAATTGTGAGGAAAAGTCCAGTATATATAGGACAAATTGGGGGAGCGTCTACCTAGGGATGGTCCCCTTAAATAGGTGGGCGGTCCCTTTAATTTTAACGGGGCCGGCCGTGTATTTAAGGAGGCCGCCCAAGACTAGGGCTTTCCCAGTTTGTCTTTTATGTAGGGGGGATTTTTTGGAACTTTTCTAGCCGTTTTAGGTCCAAAATTTTGAATTTCAAAATGTTTATTTTGAATAAAACATTTCTTTTAAT
>BQNB010069154.1:0-33595 GCA_026074375.1 Tanacetum coccineum | reverse complement strand
GAAGCAACTTGTGGTTGTTCTTCATCAGTGTCTGAGAACAGTATATCATTCATTAACATAATTTCTTCATCAGACGAGTAATCTTCATCACTAGATGATATTACAATCATTTTTGAAATATCAAATAACTTACAAATATATGGTTGTCTTGACTAAACATAACTAATCACTCAGTACAATGACTTTAATAAAGATGACGAGAATACAATTTGTAACAAAGATTATACAAGTACATACTATATTTAAGAAAATGCATTCATGATAAAATAAAAGCAGTTAAAACAATAGGAAATGGCATTCATTGCATTATACACTAACCTTTCGCATCCTCGGTTCATTATAGGCTTTTTGCCAAAATCTTGGAGTATGATCTCAATTGATTTCATCGTTTTCCTTACGATCCCTCTCATATTTATCAATAACATACTCCAATATTTCATCAGTTATTACAACTTTCGACCAATCCTTATCCTTCCAATCTAGAAGTGCCATTGTTCAATTGATTGATTGGTGAAAAGTGCGATTTTGTAAAGAGGAAAAAAGGAGGAATGAGTCAAATGAATGGTTAAAAGGGGGGGATGAATCTGCCTTATCTTTATCCTCATCCTTATGATATCAGAATGAATGGTTAAAAAATAGGGAGATGAATAAAGGGATACATTCTTTGTTTCAGTTCAATTGGTTGAATCATTGGTTAACAAAGGGGGTCAAAATAAGTGGGTCAAATACCCGGCTAAATTTATATATAAAAAACTATGACATGAGACTAATGGTAGAAATCAACGCAAACCACATAGACAAATATTGTAACTTTTCTAACTGGTAGACGGTCAAACAAGTCGCATACCGATCAATATTATGTACTTTGTTTGAAATTTGAAAGTTATTTAGCGATACTGACAATAAAATAAGTAGGTTACGTATATCAGTTAATTTGAAAAAGAATATTACGTATGTTCAGTATTCACCTTAATTATTAAGTAAGAAAATTGATGAAATTCACGTGTCATCCTCTTATCGCTAAAAGAAGAATGAATTAGCTATGAATAAATAGAACGAAACATCATTTTGTTTTTTCAACATGTCACGTTTTCCTTAAATCAAAACAAGCGGAGTAGGTAACAAACAAACAACTAAGAAGGTACCAAAACACCTATTATATATATATATATAGAGAGAGAGAGAGTTAGGATCAAATGAGAAGTTTCTTTAAAATAAGAATGATAAGAATTAATTATAATCGCATATCCGAGATGCATTGACTTAAATTAGATGCATCTCTATAATCTTATATGCATTATAATGCATTATAATGTGTTTTCTAACTTTTAATTAGATGCATATACGTATATTATATGCATTTCATGATTTCTCTTGTTTTTAGTCCTCTACATGTGTCAAAATCATGAAAATCAATTTGCACCATCTACACATCAAATTAACTTTCGAAACTCAAAATGGTGCATCTAGATGAATATAAATGCATCTAATAAAAGTCGTTGCATATCAAATGTGTGGTTTTAGTCACTTCTCACCACTTCTTATTTTAATTTACTTCTTACGGGATCCATACTATATATATATATATATATATATTAGGGTAGAGAGGAAACTAGACTCTAAATTACTTTCATTAATTTTCTTCTTAACATCAACTAATAAATAGTTACATATTTATACCGTAATAACTTGAAACTGTCATCTCTAACTTCCCACTAACCTAGTAACACACTAACTTACCTATTGTAAACATGCATGAGAAAATGTAAACGTGCATGGAAAACTAAAACAATAACTTTGACTAAGTGAATCATCAATTCACGTTAACTATACACATTCAGATACGTATCAATACTCCCGCCCTTAAAATGAGCCTTGTCCTCAAGGCTCATGGTCTTGTATCTCGGGTCGTTCGGCTCCCACGGTGGGTCATCTTCGGATTCAAGAAGAACAAAGTTTGGTGGATAGCATTGGTGAACGGGAGGAAATGTCTCCACACAATGAAAGATGACTAACATGTCTTCGATGAGCATGTCATAGACATATGTTTGTTCAACTATTAGATGGATGCTCAAAGTCCTTATTTGGGTTTCTGACAATTTGTGAGAGGTGTTGGAGGGTGAACGGGGAGTTTGGGCGGTGACCTTGGTCTCGGTGTTAGGGATTGTTGTAACACGATTTTTTGTAGTCATGTTTATGGTGGGGTGGTCTTCCGTGATGGTTTCGATATTTGCATTCTGTGAGGCAGTGGTGATGAGAACTTGAGTCATGGTGTTGTCATGGTTATTGATATCGATAATGAGAGAGGTTGTTTCGATTTTGACCTCCGTTGTTTCGGTTATGTCAGTTTTGGTGTTAGTAGTGTGATGACTGGACTCGTTGTAGTGAAGGTGGTTTGGGAAGTGATGGGAACAAGGTTGGCGGTAGAGGTAGCGAGGCGTTTTGAAGCGAGTTTGAGCTTAGCCATGGTATCATCCAAGGCAACCATAGATTCTTTGAGGCGTGATTGTTTTGATGTTGGTGGTGGAGTATACGAAGTGTAGTCGGGATAATACTTGCATACATGTTCGGGACAATACTTGGTCATGGTTTCAGCCAACTTTGCCATGGCGGCTTCGGTTGGAGGCATGAGTAAGATTAATGAAAGCACCAAATTGATATGGACCAATTATAGATGGTCAATCTCCCAAGAAATAGATAAGAAACGAGAAGGATAAGGCCCTTAGAGCGGGCAAGACTCTAAGAATAATAGAGAGGAACTAATACTTGAAACAACTTTCTTTTTCTTCTTCTTAACTTCAACTAATGAAATGGGTACATATTTATAGCGTAATAAACTTGTAACTACCAACTTTAACTTCCCACTAACCTAGTAACCTACACTAACTTACCTATTGTAAACTTGCATGAGAAAATGTAAACGTACATGGACAACTAAAACAATAACTTGGACTAAGTAATTCATCAACCCACGATAACGATGCACATTTCAGATATGTATCATACTGATATATAATAATTATATAAATAGTAACATTTTAATATGTTAATCAAGTGAATAGTAATCACCAATAGGTAATTAGGTATAATTAACTCCATTTAAAAGTTAAGTCAATTTTTATTTTTAATTATAAAATCACATATGATTTGTGATACAAATCACATGTGATTTTACAAATCACATGTGATTTTACAGAATCATATGTGATCTTTCTAGACGTGACTGAAAAAAAGTTCGTCGAAAGTATATCAAAGTGCCCTTCTATAGAAAGATGATTTAATTCTCGTTGCAATGGTATGTTTCATTTTACGTAACGATTAACGGTTTGCGAGATATTTAATTTAAAAAAATTTAATTCAAAACACTTGAAATTTAACTCCTTCTAAAACATAAATCCAGTTTTCTAACTTTAAATATAGTAATCGAGTGATATGTAACACATAATTCGTAAAGAAGAGATGTTAGTGTCATTTTAAGTGTGCACAATAATTCTATGGTTCTTTATAACAGCTAAAGTCCCTAAAAAATACGATATTTTAACATCAAAGAAACCTTTATAATAAAAAAAGCTTATACAAAACGCGTCGCAGCAAAGCGCGAGTATCCTAAACTCGTTCATAACAAAAATGATTGAACGTCAAATACATCTATCTATAAATCAAAAATTTGATTCACAAATCATTGTTAAAATTGAGTTATGATAATGATTGAAAAATCTTAAGGATTTGGTTCCATTGAGAAGGTTTTTATTTTTAGAAGATTGAGAAATCTTCGTTTGAGCAAATTGATTCATATTTTTTGATTTGATTCACATGTAAACATCATTGAATAGTGAATCGAATCTATAAATCACAAATTTGATCCACAAATCATTGTTAAAATCGAGTTATGATAATAATTCATTAAATTTGTACAGATGATTTAGTATTGTACTTATATCGTAAAATCGAGAGATTTTAACATTGATTCAATTTTTTTATACATTCTGGATTATAATCACATTAAAATGAGTATTACGCTTGAAAAACTTGAATCAAAGTTAAAAATCTATCGTTTTTATTATATATATATATATATATATATATATATATATATATATATATAATATATATATATATATATATATATATATAAGGGACCATTTCAATACAAAATCACTTTTTTGTACAGAACCTACAAGAACAACTTTGGACCAATGAAATTTAGTATAGTTATTAAAATTTTTTCTAATTAGAAGGGATAATAGTCAAAACCCATTTTTTAATTTTTCTTTTTAATTTTTTAATTTAAGAAAAAAACGTTTTTTTTATTCTTTTAATTTTCGAAATTAAATTTTTAAATTTTGTTCTTTTTATTAAGTATACATATTTTTCAGAAATTAAGGTGCATATAATTTTTTTTTAATATTGTAAATTTACATATGTTTCTGCATAGAATTTGTTTAGACATCAAACTTATTTTTTTTTAAAATGGTAATTGCACTTATATTTATGGTTTAACATTCTTAATCTTAACAATTTATAACAAAAAACATAAACATATACATGTAAACTCTAAATTATAACAAAGCAAAAACCTAAATACAATACACAAAATTTTGATATAAATGAAATACAATTAAATTACAATAGGGATGTGCAAGAGATTAAAAAACATTGTCGTTTCAAGAACATATATGCCCGGCTTCGAGAACATATATGCACGGCTTCGAGTACCCTTCCAAAAACATATGTGCACATTGCGCTTTTTCGTCAAATTCATTAGAACATATGTGTCCATCTTCCAAAAACATATGTACACGCTGTAAACTTTTGTAAGCACCTGATTTTAACTGCACATTGAAGATAAAATACATGTTAATTATAACATTTAGCTAAATCCAAAACTGTTTACTTCCTTCGAAACCACACGAGAAAAGGTAAGATAGAAAAGACTAATAATTTAACAACATTTTTAGCACTAGAATATGAAGCATATAGACCCAAAGTTTTCATATAGTGCTAAACGTCTCATCAAATAATAAGAAACATATAAAAGATGCATTATTAAATCTTTATGGTTTTAGATGAATTCAAATAAAGACAATGCGAAATTAAGTAGGCAAATGTGAGAGCGAAGAAAAATGGTACCATTGTACATGTAGCCACCATTGTACAGATTCCAACCATTTCACGTTTGTGTTTATACACATTATTTTATTTTTTTGCAAAATGTCGTTGTACGTACGTTAGCGTTTCTTTTTTCAAACAATTTTATGTGAATTAATAATGTGTTGTTTTCTTTCAACAAATAGTCAATATTCTTATATTTTGTTAACAACCTTTCAATATACATATCTTGGCCTTTATGTACAATTAGTTAATGGTATTAATATTCTTCTATGTCATATCTCTCAATCTTTTATGTGTTTGATGAATAATACATCAAAAAATTATCAGTTCCTTATTCATGAAAGAACCCACACTCATCACAGCCACAAAATACTTACTCCACAAAAGATTTTTTTTATAGATTTGTTTATTAACATTGGATCTTATTTATCTAGTACATAAAAATATTTTTTATATACATTAAACATAAAGAATTAAACCAACTCACCGTAAACATTAAGATCACCAACACCACATCTAGCGATGACAAATATACGACCGCCAATACTGGACAAATTGTAGATCAAGGTCTAAGGAGTCGGTCTAAATGATCAATTGAGATGAGGGTATAAATTGAAAAGGCCGGTTTTAGGTATGGTGGTGGTTGTTGGTTATTGGGGATGGGTTATAGGTGGAGGCTAGGGTTAGAGGGAGAGATAAGTTTGTAAAAATTCACATTTTTTTTAAAAGTTTAATCATGTGATGTAGATTTTTGTTTAAGTTTGATATTTTGGTTACGTAACTTATGATATTTTTATATGTTCGTTCGTTACTAAAATTTAAAATCTCGTTGAAAATATTGCATGTGACTTTAGTGGCCAGTTTTAATCCAAGTTTCGTTGTTTTGAATAGTACTAATGAGGAAGGTAGGTATGGAAAGAAGGAAAATAAGGAGAAAGATAAAGTGGATAATAGCTTTACTGAAGTTAGGAACAGGAAAAGGGAGAATGTTAGATTCAATAACAATAATGTGAGGAATCAAAGGAGATGGGGACCTAAACAAAACTCAAATGCCACTTATGTAAGGAAGGAGGATGGAAAACAGGGTCAGTTTGATAATTAAAGTAAGAATATGGGAGATGAAAATAATGATCATGAGAAGAGAAGTAGTACTTGGACTATTCAAGAAGAGATTTTGTCTGCTATTAAGAAAACAAAGAACAAATATGCTATCTTTGAGGAGGAAGAGTATGATGAAGAAATAGAATTGAGGTTGTTGAAAGATAGAATGATAGTGGATAACTATATTAACAAGAGCATCCAACCAACATGTTCTGAAACACAGAATTGGTCTAAGGACATGATCAGCTATTTTAAACAGAAATGGGAAGAAAAAGAAGTTATGAAAGAAGTATTTGAAGATGTGATGGAAGGGGAGAATGTGAGTGCTAAGATGTGCTCTGCTAATGAAATTAGTGGACTGGAGACTGCTGTTCTACATTGACAGTTATCTGATATTATCTTTTAAACCTTTATAATGGATTTTAAAATAGCCAGTTGGAACATTAGAAGTATGAATCAGTTGAAAATATCAATAAAGAGAGTATTAAATTGATTTAGAGGAGAGAATTTAGTAGTTTTGTGCTGCATTGAAACTCACCTTAAACCTGTTATCTAGTGAAGCTAGTAACAGATGTTTTGGTGGGTGGGATTGGGTATCAAATTCAGTTCATAGTCAAAATAGCTGTAGAATAGTTATTGGATGGGATAGGAATGTAGTGAATTTGATGATCCTACATATGTCTAGACAAACTATTTTTTATTTAATTGAAAGTGTGGACAAAAACATTAAACTTTACTGTAACTTCATATATGCTGCTAATTGTGGTATTGAAAGAAGAGTGTTATGGAATGAGATAAGGACTGCTACAAATGTAGTAGCTGACAAGCCATGGATCATGTTAGGTGACTTTAATGTCACTATGAAGGCTGATGAGCACTCCTCTGGAAGTTCTTTATTAACCAATGATATGCAGGAGTTCATTGAGTGTGTTACTGATGTTTAATGGAAGATATTAACAGTTTTGGACTTTTTTTCACATGGATTAAATCCCCTGCCAAACCAGAGACAAGTATTATGAAGAAATTGGATAGAATTCTTGTCAATGGGAGTTTCATGAACTATTTTAAGGATGCTCATGGGCATTTTATGCCTTTCCTAATATCAGATCATAGTGCTGCAGTCTTAACTTTTCCCAAAAGCCTTGTAAAGAAAAGGAAGTCATTTAGATTCTCTAACTTCATTGTGGAAAAAAAAGGAGTTTTTACCTACTGTGGAAAAAGAATGGAAGAAGGATGTTAAAGGATATGCTATGTACAAAGTGGTTAAGAAGCTCAAAACCCTTAAGCACCCTATGAAGAAGCTGAGCTGGAAAAATGGTGATCTAACTGCTAGAGTGGATCTATGCAGAGAAAACTTGAGAGTATGGCAGAAAGAAATGGTTCAAAATCCTCATGATAGTAGTATAAAAATGAAAGAAGCAGAGTGTTTGGCTGAATATCAGGCGGCTTTAGATGATGAAGAAAAGTTCTTTTTTTAAAAAGCTAAGGTGGATTGGATAAGCAATGAAGATAGGAACACAAAGTACTTTCATAAAGTAATTGCCAGCAAGAGGAACATCAACAGAATTATGAGTATCTGTAATGATAATGGTGTGAGTTTGAAGGGAATTTGGTTGCTGATCAATTTGTTCAGCATTTTCAAAAATTCCTAGGTCCTAATGAGAATGGGACTGAATTGCAGACCGTGAACCTGTTTTCTAATAAACTTTTAGAAGAAGAGGCTTTGATTGAGTCCTCTGAAGTCATGATAGGTAGATAAAAGATGCTATGTTTGACATTGGGGAAAATAGAGCTCCTGGGCCTGATGGTTTTACTTCTGCATTCTATAAACATTCATGGAGTATAGTTGGTAAAGATATTTGTCAGGCTATTAGAGATTTTTTCAACACAGGCAAGCTTCTTGGTGAATTAAATGCTACTTTGATAACTCTTATCCCTAAAATCAATAATCCTATTAAGGTCTCTGATTATAGACCTATTGCCTGTTGCAATGTTCTATACAAGTGCATTAGCAAAATCATCACAAATAGAATCAAAAGTGGCCTGGATAAACTAGTAAACGTGAATCAAAGTGCTTTTGTGCCAGGAAGGGTAATCCAAGAGATAATATGATGAGCACTCAAGAGCTATTTAAAAGGATACAACGGTAAGAATATGCCTAGTAGATGCTCCTTTAAATAGCATTGCAAAAAGCCTTTATGATTCAATTGTCTAGGAATTTTTTTTTTTTCTGAGGTAGATTCTAATTAAATTTGGGTTCCATGAAAAAGATTGGTATGGGATGGATAATTGTATGTGTTTCTATGATGACTTTTACTATTGGATTTAATGGTGAGAGGTATGGGTATTTAAGGAAGGGTTAGAGGGCTTAAGGCAAGGGATCTGACTCCCTTATTTATTCACCCTTATAATTGGAAGTTTTCTCTTTAATGCTTGCAAGAAAGGTTTAAAGTAATGTAGTAAATAGTTCAAATTATACCATAAAGGTTGTAAGGAGATGCAATTAACTCACCTATCATTTGCTGATGATCTGCTGGTCTTATGTCATGGTGATGAGGTCTCTGTCAATGTCATTAAAGATGCTCTTTTGGAATTCAGTAATTGCTCAGGGTTGAAGCCTAATATGGAGAAAAGTGTTGTGTTCTTTGGAAGTGTTAAAGAAATCACCAAACAGAAAATCATTGAAATTTCTTCATTCAAAGTAGGAAATTACCTGTGGGATATCTTGGTATTCCTCTTTTCATGATAAAGAATCCAGCATCAAGGATTGCAAATTCAACTGAGTGGAAAAAGGAAGTAAAGAGTATTAAAATTCAAGACTGGAAGAAATAGATTCTCTCATTATGCTGGCTAAATTTACAACACTGATTGCAGCTGTCTTATCTAATATGCAAACTTATTGGGCAGCTGTGTTAAAAATCCCCAAAACAGTTATTAAAGAGATTGATAGTATCCTTAAAAAGTTCCTTTGGGGTAATGGTGTTAAAGGTAGATCCAAAGTTTCTTGGAATGATGTCTGCCGTATAATATAAGGAGGTTCCACTGGGGCGGGGGCTGGTGGTTCTGGGTATATAAATCTTGGTGATTGGAATGAAGTATTACTCAGTCAAAACACTTTCGGAAATTTTTTGTAATATAAAAGAAGGCCTTTGGGTTGAATAAGGTCAATATGGTTCAAATTTGAAAGGGAAAAGTTTCTGGGTCATTGAAGAAGAACCTGGTGATAGTGATGCATGGAAAGCTTTGCTTGATCTAAGAAACAAAATCAGACCTTATATTATTCACAAAGTTGGGAATGGTAAGATAATTTCTATGTGGAATGATAACTGGAGTAATCAGGGATTCTTGAAACAATTTGTTACTGATAGGGACATCCATGATGCCAGAATTAGTGAAAATTGTTGTGTTGCAGATCTTATTGAAAATGGAAAGTGGTCTTGGCCTGAAAGTTGGAGTATGAGATTCAATCAGATAAGACATTTACAAGTTCCTGATATCAACAATAATAAAGAGGATCAAGTTAAGTGGAAGGGTAAAGGATATGGTTCTATTGTTGTCTTCTCTTTAAAGATGTTTGGTGGGATCTAAAAGTTTACACCCCTGTGTTCCTTGGTATATCGCATATGGTTTCCTCAGTGCAATCCTAGTGTGCTTTGATACTATGGATGTCAGTCAAGAGAAATTAGCTACTACAAGATTAGAAATGTGAAATGGAATAAGAGTCTGTTGTTATGTCCTCTATGCAGTAGGTGTAATGATTCACATGACCACCTATTTTTTATGGTGTATTTCTCAGTAAAGATTTGGGATGTATTGAAGTATATGATGAACATGGTGGGGGGGCCATTATTCATGGTAGTGGACTGATTTTGTGAACAAAGTCATTAGGAATTTTCCCTGTAATAATGCCATTAGAAGTATCATTGAGTAAGATAATATTTGCGTACATCTAGTAGTTACTACCATATGGAAGGAAAGAAAATCAAGGAATTATTTAAACTATAAGAAAGAAAAGTGTCAGATTTTTTGCAAAAGCATTGAAGTAATATCAAATTGCAACTTCAAGGTTTAAGTTGTTAAACGGGTTCTGTGCAAGTTTAAAGCAAGTAGCTAATCGAAATGAAATGTGAAGATGAATACCAAAGGTTATTAAGGTTTAGTCTGATTTTTTGATCATGTTTCATATATTCAGGCCTCAATGAGAATGCTTCTAATATCTTGGAGTCCTTTGGCTGTGACTGTACTCATTTAGTAGTCCTTTCAATCCCAGTTTGGCCTTGGGGGGAATTAGATTGGTTTGATGAAAGATGAGAGGTCTAATGCTAGAGGATGTACCATAAGGAAGGGCTTTTCATTGGAGAGAAGGTCTAGGAGGATATTGTATATACACTGTATACAATGTTGTAGGGGTTAGGTTGGTTCTATCTAAAGGTATGGTGTTTCCCCTACTAGTGATTGCCATACCCTCTGTCTTTGCATCTTTTTTTGGTATGGATAGTAGCTGCTATGTAGATGGGAATTTACTGGTTGGAAATGTAGTGAGTGGGCTAGAGCCCTTTAGATAATGTGAAGGGTGCTATACTTCTCTTGATGATGCTTAATTAGGATCCCTAAGATCTCTTTGGATGTTGGTTGAGTGATTGGTGGGTGAATAATTGGGAAATGTAGTCAAGGAAGTATGGTGTTTTGGTGCATCTAAGGGTGAATTTGATGTCAGCTCCTATATGCTGGGTTGCAGTTTGCTGATTGTATGTCTTTGTATCTGAGAAATGTATTTTGTCTGTTGTATCTGAGAAATGTTTCAGATACCCCTCTGTCTCTTGTATTTCATAAAAGTTGTATGTAGCCTGTATAGGTTTGAGGTATCATTGTAATCACTGGAATCTTTGATTGTTTTAATAATATATTTTCGCCCTTTGCACCAAAAAAAAAATTATGTGAATTAATAATGTGTTGTTTTCTTTCAACAAATAGTCAATATTCTTATATTTTGTTAACAACCTTTCAATATACATATCTTGGCCTTTATGTACAATTAGTTAATGGTATTAATATTCTTCTATGTCATATCTCTCAATCTTTTATGTGTTTGATGAATAATACATAAAAAAATTATCAGTTCCTTAATTTTTTTATAGATTTGTTTATTAACATTGGATCTTATTTATCTAGTACATAAAAATATTTTTTATACACATTAAACATAAAGAATTAAACCAACTCACCGTAAACATTAAGATCACCAACACTAATCCTCGCGGCGACCAACTATACGACCGCCATACTGGGAAAGATTGTAGATCAAGGTCTAAGGAGTCTGTCTAAATGATCAATTGAGATGAGGGTATAAATTAAAAAGGCCGGTTTTAGGTACGGCGGTTTTAGGTACGGTGGTGGTTGTTAGTTATTGGGGATGGGTTATAGGTAGAGGCTAGGGTTAGAGGGAGAGATAAGTATGTGGGAGAGAGAAGGAAACGTAAAAGAAAAAGCAATTATTGAATTTCCCTTAATGCCCCTAACTCAATTATAAAAGTTTACTTGACATTCATTTAATTTAGGATAATTACACTAATGGCCCAAGTCATTTTAGCCATTCATTAAATGATCTAGCGGTTCAAAATTGGTTCTGTACAAAAAAGTGGTTCTATATTGAAAGTCCCAATATATAGTGCCAAAACTGCAATTAAACAAAAAATGAGGTTTATTTTTCAATTAGCAAAAGATTGAAAGGGTATTATGGGCACTACACATTAATTTTTTTAACAGATATTAAATCCAAATCTCTCTCTCACTTCAGTTTTCTATGGATCGAATCATTTTTGTTTTTATCTCCATCCTCCTCACTCCAAATCTTAGCTGCCCTCCCTATCATCAAGAGTAACTGTCACAAATGTAAGCAACAAACAACGAAACCACAAGATCTTGTTGCAAACTGATTTTCTGGAACATAACGAGGATGGATCTGTTGCGTTTTATCACATATTAAAGGCTTGAACAAATCTTTTATCCAACACTACCTTCAAATATTGTAAGTTTTTTTTAAGAATCAATTTTTCCTTTTATATTAAATGTATAGGACTACAAATCTGCTTCGGTTTGGTTTGATTTATAATTTGCTAAAGCCGTATCAAAACTGAAATTTTATGAATGAAATTGTTTTGATTTCGCGGTCTTGTGTTTGGAATAAATTTTTGAACATTAAATCATACATTTTAAGATTTGATTGATAAAGTACCTGCTCGTCTTTTATTAAATTAGCATAAGATCAATGATAATGCTAAAATATGATTTTGATTCATAACTTGTGTGCGTAAGCATCATTGTTGATATTACCGATCCTTGATAATTTTATTTGTTGAGTCTTCATTGGTCACTAGTTTATATATTCACTATTTCCTAACAGATTTATTATCTACAAAATCAAGTTCTATTTCATGATCTAAAAACTGTTTGTATATTGCTTCATAAAGTAATTAATCCTTAAGCTATTATAGTAATGGTATTAGTGGGATGGTAATGCTTGGGTTACGCATAATTTAATTAAGATTTATGGCTTAGCTAAATTTAAACGAGATATGAATCGACTGAGATGCTTTTTGTTGCACATATGTTCTAAACTATACATATATATTTTTTGATCGTGCATATATGTTTGCTAGTTGTTTATGATAAAAGATAACAATTGTTTTTATATCAGCTGTTCAACGTGTTTTGCACATGTGTTTTGTACATACTATCTAGCGTTCACATTGCATAATTATGCTTTTTTATGCTAGTCGAGGGTTCTCTGGTACATTAGTAAAACTTTATTGCTATTTTCTAACCTAAAATTTAAAAACAATACACAAACAGTAAGATTATATTCATAAACAAGGCAATTATGATTATAGAATTGTGTTTGTTAGTTGATCATAATGATAATCGTTTTGTGAATTCAAGTATTGAACATGTTTGATAAAGATTGTGCGTATGTGTTATGCTAGTTGGTATGATTATAAAATTGGTTGGCATCATCTATTTGATATTGATAATGGTTGTGCATATGTGTTATGCTAGTTGTTATCATCAAAATTTTGTTTATTAATTGTTTGCGAGTTAATTTTTATTTGACTATGCTTGCATCAGATTGATGAAGACGAAGAAAACATTTTAAAACTTATGAGATTACAAGGATGATTATGAAAGGATACAAGACCAAAGACGCACATATGTTTTTTGAATACGTGCATATATGTTTTTTTGAAGGCGCGCACATATGTTTTTTGAAGACGTGCATATATGTTTTTTGAAGACGCGCACATATGTTATTGGAGGCGTGCACATATGTTATTGGAGCCGTGAACATTTATATTCAATATGATACTATTGTTATTCAATCATATTTCATTTGATATCAAATTTTGTATATGATATTTATGTTATTGTTTGTTATAAATTTAGACGAATATGTATAACGTTTATGTTTTAAAATTTCAAGTTTAAAGAATGTACACTAAAAACGTATGTGCAATTAACACCTTAAGCAAAACAAATTCAAGTTTATAAAATTGTACAAAACACATGTAAAATCACATTTCGAAAAAAAACATTTATGTTTTTTAGAAAAAAGCATATATGCACTGTTTTTTTAAACATGTTTGCTGAAAAAAGTAAAAAAAATAATTCTGCAAAAAAAATTATTTTTTAATTCTGAAAAATAAAAAATTTAAAAGATGTTTTTTAAACATGTTTGCTGAAAAATAGTAAAAAAAATTATTTTTTAATTCTGAAAAATAATAAATTTAAAAAACGTTTTTTATTTGAAAAATAGAAAAAGAAAGTAAAAAAATATGATTGACTAATATACCCATTTGAATTAAATGAAAACATTTAATATACACTAAATTTTGATTGGTTGAAAAGAGTTATGTAGAGTTCTGCACCTAAAATGAGTTCTCAATATAACGCTCCCCTATATATATATATATATATACTAGTTGCAAAACCCGCCCGATGGGCGGGTATACAAATTCTTTATAGAGTGATTATAAACAGCATCATAATAATACATAATTGAACAAATGTCAAGAGAAAACATAATTACGATATTTTTAACCTTACTGACTTAGGGTCAACGTGCTACTTACATTGATCTAAAACATAGAATGTATTTCAACACAAAATTAACTGCCATGTGAAACTTGCAAATAGTCTCACGGGAGTCCTGTGCATAGATATGGTTTATATTATTTACAATGGATTGTGGAGGTTAATGGGAAACCAACTCCTGACTTGGATGCTTTTGTTAACGTCACTAAGGTATAAATGTTCTTTATAATGTTCAACGGTCATAAAACAATTAGATTACATATGAATTTTAACATGTTAATTACTTAAGCGATTATGACTTTATCCCTTGACACATTTTGAACGGTGTTCTTTTTTTTCTCAAACTACTTTTTCTCATGGTCTTATGTTGTCTGGTTATATATCAGGTTCCTGGATTCCCACTTTGTTAATCCTATTCTCATTCACTTAATTACTTTTCTGCCTTAGATATATGGTGTTGAGATCTATGTAGTTTCTTTATGCTGACAAGACATGCTAAATTTATTACTTTCCTAGTTTAATTTGTTATTAGCTAATGCATGCTCTGATGGTTTTAAAATAGTGGGCGACCTTCGGTACTGCAATAATCCAATGCTTTAACAATGCATAAAGCTAAAGGCTGCCTATTTATTAGAATTCGGAATAAGTGAAGAGAGTACCTTTTCCTTTCTTTGTTGTTCCAGGGATTATCTTGACACGATATTCATATGATTGTAACGCTGTATAAGGAGCACAGACAGGCACCGCATACATTAGGGTGTCATTTGAAAGAGGAATCCCTGTCACATAATCCACATCTGTTAATTTCTCTTTCTCATCTTCACGGCTGTCTTTTCCCCGACCTTCAACCTTTGAGCTCTGAGCATCTTTTGGTTCCACCACTTTAACCTTCTTCTTCTCCGCGACATTTTCTTTCACCTCACCAGCATCTCCGACTTCACCTTGAGTTTGGCCTTTCTTGAGTTTTTTTCTTTCAGCTTTAGAAATATAAGGTTTATCCCTCATTGTTGTTCCTTTTTTCTCCTTGTTGTTATTATCCTCATTGCTTGTGAAGAAGAAGCATGAAGGCCATACATTTTAGCAGATAGTCCAGGCGCAAGTAGTCAAGTTTAGTATAATGGATGCTTAAATATGAAAATAACTTTATTAGGTTGCATCCATTCAAATTTGACTTTGAGTGACCCGATCCATTCATTCTGATTCCTTTTTAGGTAAAGTTTTAATTTAACCCGTTTGAGATACAACATGATCAGATAATAAGGAGTTGATAATCTGCAAGTGCAAGTTCAACATCATCTCGATCAGCTCATTCTCCCTTTCTAGTCTCCTATGCTTGGCATGAACATCACAGCTTCTCTTGCCTTGATTATCTCCATTTCAGCCACTTCCTTTCTTATCATACTCTTTGCTAACTGTCTTAAACTCCCCGTTACACCCCATCGTTTTTCTTCCTATTCTTCTTCGGAATTCAGTGGGCTTAGCTTATATATATAATAATATTTTTGTTGACGACTAATTAATTGTAAAAATAATACGTGTATGGAGACAATATGAAAAAAAGCAACACATCAGAAAGTATATCTCTTCCTAGGATGTTGAACCAGTTGAAGATGCCAATAAAGATAAGCCATATTTATTCTCAGATGATATAAAGGAGAGACACAATAAGAGCTGTAAATCTAAAATTTTCGATTATGACAAAAAATTTACACCCCTGACTCTCGGTATTAAACAGTAAAACCTGCAATGATTATGAGAGTGGCTGGCATGGCATATAGATCAGAGTTATATCTATCAAGTAGCCAAAGAAAAAAGTTCAGATGGCTACCTCATTATATATTTCCAAATATGAGACACGAAGGAGAAATTCATGACTTAAGTCTGAAAATATTGCACGATTATCGGATCTTCCTTTTAAGACAAGTATAACTTCATAGTATCAAGATTTCAGCCAAACATACCTCCTTAATTATACTGAAAGCATCCTTTACCGCCAATGGGATCATTACGGGGGACCTCTAAAGACAAACTGAAAAGTAACAGTTTTAACATTTATAATCAACAATACAGTTTACTATACTGCTGGTGGTGGTCATGCATAGTCGAATGACTCGAATAGATGCTTAAATCAGCTTCACAAGCATGGATATACCATTGAATATCAGTAGGAAGAGATAAAGTAGCTTGATACATGATGGGCATTGCTTCATGCATAGAACGTCCAGTTTGTTTTAGCTGATGGTAGGACTCCTTAATCCTTGTACCATTATGTCCTTATATCTAAGATGAAATCCGAACTTGGTAGTTTATATATTACCATCTGCAACAACCTGATTTATGTTTATTCCTGCCTCCCTTGTATAATGGTTATATGTTTTAGCATGACCATTCATTTTTTCAATACTATCTGAGACGCCATCAATATTCTTCTCAAGCATATCTATTACAATCCTAATATGTCCCTCAATCTCTTTAGTAATACAATTAAACCACGCCATCTTGTTCTTCAATTCTTGTAGAAGAAATACATTACCACAGATGTCCCAGATCTGTAACTCATTTTCACATATATTCAAAAAATTGTCACTCTTGCTCTTCTTTTTTTGTCACTCTTACTTGTAAAACACTGGATCAAACACGACCACCTAGAATATGAAGTTATACTTTTCATATCTTGCAATACTTTGTTGTTACCCATATATTTAGCCATAACATTGAGAACTCCTACAATGGTTATGTTTGATACTTTTTCCAACCTCGTTATATCAATGGTTGGTAATAAGATGATGTTGATGTCTCGGTTATCTCTCAAATGACCAAGTTTATACATGTTCGTTTTTGGGCTGCGTCTCGAAAAGAAGTGAAGCTGTTTTGTTTCGTTAATTTATGGGCATAATCGTTAATCTACTAGGCGTGTTCTATGGAAAAACTTAGGTGTCTCATAATCACTTCAATCGGCAGCGGCCTTGGTGTATGTTTAGGGGATATTAATGCTGCTCTCAATTTGGATGAATAGTACAGCAATCATCTAGAGTGATATTGCTATGCGTGAATTTAAAGAATTCATGATGAAATATAAGTTAAGGATATTACTTGTACGGGGCTGCACTATACTTGGACCCAAAAGCCGAGGGGTTTTGATGGGCTGTTTAAGAAAATTGATCGTGTTATGGGAAACAATGAATTTATCAACATGTTTATGGGTGCTCATGCTATTTTTAAACCATACCGGATTTCGGATCATGCTCCTGCTATGTTGGTTATCCCTACTGTTACTAAACCCTCTCCTAAACCTTTCAAATTCGCTATGATCCTAACTATCACATAGCAAATTTAAAAGAGGTGGTGACTGAAGGATGGAACGATAACTCTTCAGTTTTTATGGATGTTTCGTCTTGTTAAAAAGCTTAAAAACTTAAAGAATCCTCTCCGAAAGCTTCTTCATGAGCACGGTAATTTTCATGATAATGTGGTTAGGTTACGTGCTGAATTGGACAAGGTTCAAACGGATTTAGATTTGGATCCTTTTATTCATGATCTTCGGGGGAGGAGGTGGCGAATTTTTCAAATGCTTTATAATCAATCGATTGTACTGGAGGAGCGTTTTTCTACTACAAAAGCAAAAGTTTCTTATGGCTAAAAGAAGGTGGACTCTAACGGTTCTGCGTTTTTTTCATAAGGCGGAAAACAGGTAGAGAGTTATGCAGGAATCGTGAATAGATGAGTATTGTTTACTGATGTTGAAGGTAACGTTTTTGCTAATGAGAATGTGTCTACTGCATTTGTTACTCATTATGAGAGTTTCCTTGGTCAAGAGGGGATTACTTCGCCTTTGAACACTAACAATCTTTTTGATAAGGTCCTTTCTAGTAATATGGCTGATGATATGATTCTAAATGTTAGTGATAAGGAAATCAAGGATGCTTTATTTTCAATGGGGAATGATAAATCTCCGGTCTGGATGGGGTTTACGGCTGCTTTTTTTCAAGGAGGCTTGGGAGATCGTTGGTCATGATGTGATCAATGCTGTTAAAGAGTTTTTTACGAATGGAAAGCTTCTTAAGGAGCTTAAATCAAACGTAATATTGCTCTTATACCAGGTTCAAATTCCTATGAAGGTAACGGATTATCGGCCTATATCTTGTTGTAATGTCATTTTCAAGTGTATTAGCAAAATTATTGCTAATCGTATTAAAAATAGCTTGAAAGTTATTATTAGCCCTAACCAATCTGCTTTTGTTCCGGATCGTAGTATTACGGATAATATTCTTCTTACTCACGAATTAATGCATAACTATCACTTGGATCGTGGTGATCCTAGATGTGCCTTATAATGTGGATATACAAAAGGCCATGATACGTGGATTGTAATTTTTTTGAAAAGCCGCTCTACGGGTTGGTTTCCATGAAAAGATGAATCTATGGATCATGGAAATGTGTCACAACACTTCGTTCTCCATTAGTCTTAATGGATCTTTTTCATGGGCAATTAAAAGGTAGGAGGGGCTCGTTCAAATGGGGAAAACCCCATCATTATCTCCTTATTTGTTTTACTATCGTCATGGAAGTTCTTACGTTGATGTTGAGAAGACGTGTGAGGGATAATGAAAACTTTACTTATCACCGTTTTTGTTCGAAATGGGAGGAATACTTATGTTTTGCTGACGTATATTTTTTTTGATCTCCAGGGATGTCCTTTCAGCTCAATGCATTATGGATGCGTTGGATGAGTTCAAGGAGGTGTCCGGGCTGATTCCTAGCCTCCCTAAAAGCACGGCGTATTTTTGCAATGTTCTTAATCATACTAAAATTTCTATTCTTCAGGTTATACCCTTTGAGGAGGGAAGACTTCCGGTAAAGTACCTTGGAGTTCCTTTAGTCCCGTCTAGACTTATTTATCGGGATTGCAAGGAGTTGATTGATAAAGTTCGAAGCCGTACTAATGATTGGAAGAATAAGTCTCTATCCATTGCGGGTCGGCTTCAATTGGTGCAATCGGTAATTTCTTCTATGAACGTGTATTGGTCTTCGGTTTTTATTCTTCCTACTCGTATTCTCCTTGAAATTGAGCAAATTATGAGGTGTTTTCTATGGAGTCAAGGAAATTCCGGGAAAAGTAATTCGAAGGTAGCATGGGAGGTGGTTTGTTTGCCTAAAGACGAGGGTGGTTTAGGTATTCGAAGGTTGGATTCGTTTAATAAAGCCCTTATGGCAGCTCATATATGGAAGCTTTTGAATAAAAAGAATTCTTTATGGGTGACTTGGATTCATATTCACAAAATTAATGATCGTAACTTTTGGGATATTCCATGTCGTGGTAACATGTCTTGGGCTTGGAGGAAGGTGCTTCAGCTTCGTCATATAATTCGGAAGTTTATTTGGCACAAAATTGGTGATGGGCAGCGAACATCGATTTGGTATGATCATTGGTGCCACTTGAGTCCGCTTGCTGAAGTTGTTTCTTATAGAGATATTCATCGGGCTGGATTGCTTCCGTCCTCCAAGGTTGCTGATGTTATGGTCTCTGGAAGCTTGGTTTGGCCGATTGATTTATCAAGTAAGTATTCAAATTTATTGAGTATTGCTGCTCCTTCTATATCGGCTGGAACTATGGATACAATTGAATGGAAGTCCTCGGATGGGGTTATCCAGCCCTTTTCTGCTAGAGTTGTATGGAATTCAATTCGTCCGCATGATAATAAGGTTGATTGGTTTTATGTGGTCTGGTTCCCGGGATGTTAATCTCGTCCTGCGTTTAAACCTATGGCTGGTGGTTAAAAAAGAACTTTAAGACACAAGATAGATTGGCGTAGCTAGGAAATTTTAAGCTTCTCTTGCTACTCATTTGCACGTTATGCGAGTCTCCCCGACTCCCATGATCTTCTCTTTTTTGAATGTTCCTTCTCTACCATGTTTGGTGCTATGAGAGACTTTGTTGGGTTACCTCGGATGCAGCCGTCTTTGGAATTGATTGTTGATTTGCTTAGTCCTTTTTCTAAAAGTCGCACGACTAGGTGTGTTGTGTCTAAGCTGGTCCTAGCTGCTACAGCTTATTTCCTATGGCGTGAGAGGAACGATCGTTTATTTAAGAAAGGGAAGAATACGGTTGACCATGTCATTGGTAGTATTAAGTCCTCGGTTCGTCTCCAAGCTTTTGTCTTGCCGGTTCAAGAAGTCAAAGGCGGGGTTGGATATCTTGAAGCAATGAATATTTCTGAAGCACCTTCTTTCGTACGGCTGTTTTATTAAATTTTATGTTCTATTAGGAGTTTTTTCCCAAATTGTGTAAATTGGTTATGTATGGATAGGGCATAGGCGGATGGCATGTCATCTCGTCCTCTAGTTGTTCAAGCGTAGCTTGAGGTTAATGTGGTATCTTAGCCACATTCCATTGTGCTTAAACGGTTTTTTGGTTAATATAATTTACCGGGGTAATTTCCCCTTTACCAAAAAAAATATACCTGTTGAAAATATTTAATTGAGTCACCGGGTTATATTTAACTGAGTAAAGCTTGTTGATGTGGCAAACCAGTGCTCTCATGGCATCTCATGTGGTTGTACTTATGATACAGGTGGCATTTTACTCAATATAAAATAGCCATTTAATTCAAGAGTTCAAATCATACCGACCATATCTTCTCTATTCGAAGAACCTTCACCATCACCATAAACTACAACCACGGGCCAACATAAATCAACCATCACCTACAACCACCTATCTACATCATCAGGATCATCATCGCTTTCATCATCTTGATCAACATCCGAAGAAGGAGAAGGATCAAGACGAGCAACATCAACAGCCCAACTAATAATCCTAGCAACCTCATCTTCTTCATCATCATCATTATCAATTCCATGATTATGTTTTTCTTCAATTATCACATTATTAGCAGTTTCACCACCTTTAAGAGCAGCAAATCTATCAAACAAATTTTAACATCATGGTTTTGAATGTTTGGTTTAGAGGGTTTTTGAACGAAGGGACTTTAAATTGACGATCAAGATCGAGTTTAGCCTAGAATGAAATGGATTTGATTTGTGAGGTGGTATTGACAGTGTGTTTAAGGAGGAGATCATCTTGTGTTAATTTTAGAAGTTGTTCAACTTCATCAACAGTACAGTGATGTGAATAAATTAAAAAATAGTATAGTGACTGAAATGGATATTTTTAAAAAGTACAATGGTCTTGTAGTGCAAAATCCCAATCCTAATATGTCCCTAAATTTCTTTAGTAATACAATTAAACCGCGCCATCTTGTTCTTCAATTCTTGTAAAAGAAATACATTACCACAGATGTCCCAGATCTGCAACTCATTTTCATACATATTTAAAAATTTGTCACTCTTGCTCTTCTTTTTTTGTCACTCTTACTTGTAAAACACTGGATCAAACACAACCACCTAGAATATAAAGTTATACTTTTCATATCTTGCAATACTTGTTGTTACCCATATATTTAGCCATAACATTGAGAACTCCTACAATGGTTATGTTTGATACTTTTTCCAACCTCGTTACTAATTTAGAGTGTTTGTTGCGTTGAATCTCTTTGTCTATTTTTGTGGATAAAGCAACTGTTTGCTCACATATATATGCAAAAGATGTGATAAATTTATCAGAAAATGCAACTCCAGAAACAGCTTCAAGATCATTAACCTGTTGTAGCATATCTTCATATGTGTAATCATCTGGTCCACTTTTTATCGCAATTTGTTTCAATGCCATCTTTACACTCAACCAGCTTGAGTCTTTCTGCAACTTTAGAAATTAGTTGTGAAGTTCATAAGTTGCATGGCTAATTTCATAGTAGTCATAAATCAAAGGTAACCACTGTGCCTGCCAACAATCTTCATTGCCTTCACTTAATACTTCTTGATTGACTTGAAGTAGGCATTTAGTGATTATAAAGATGTCATCCAAGGAAATTTACGGTTCTTCGTGGTCAAGAATTAATTTTATTATACCGCATGTGTTGTCATCGATGATAGAATGATGGGAATTGAGGTTTGTATCAGATTCACAAGCACTTATATACCATCTCAGATCACTTGGAAGAGTTAGCGTAGCTTGTAACAGATTTCGTACATCAGCTATTGTGAAATAATTATATTGTTTCAGCTGCCTTATGCATACATCCTCAATACAACAACTCCAAATTTAAAATCATTGAATATGACAGGAACTATTACCTTGAACACATTATAAAAAACATCTCAATAGCCTGTTTTCGTGAAATCAATACCCAAAAGGTTGTTTTCCTTGAAAAAAATAAAAATGCATTAGGCTTTTGATCTTAGTGATTTAGTTTCGTGTATTAAATCTCAGGAACATAGTAACTGAATAATAAATTTTTCAAAAAACACAGGCATTGCTATATATGCCACCAATCACAGTATAATAAACAAACTTACACCAATCATGTTGGAAAGTCCGGGAATGGCTGTTAAACTCCCACCAATAGCCTTTAAAGTTGTAATCATAAGTAATTCCTACAGATTCCTTTATTATCATAAAAGCTGCCTACATACATATAGCACGGTTAATCAACAAAAAGAGACGTGTGAACCATGATCCTTTTCGTAATACACTCATATTAAACATAACAAACAACCTGGAAAAAAAAACCATGCATTTATATAAAATTATTCTTTTTTGTTATTATAAATGATGAAACTGTAATACAAGCCTTATGATTAAGGTAAAGGTACACTGTACCTTTAATTCATCATAGAGTTTCCTTTCCCAAGCATACAATCTGTCAAAAGTTGAAGAATGGCTTCCTGCAATCATATACAGAAGTCAACACGAAGAAACCAAGAACCTTATTTTGGCTAAGTTGCAGCATGAGATAGAATACTTTAGTTTAAGTGCCTATTGTCCCTAATCATATACCTTCAAACACAGTTTCATTAGGGTTTTAGGAAAAAAACATATACCTTTAATCAAGAAGAAGAATAAGTTGACATCTTTGCTTGTCCTTGTAACCAACCAAGAAGCATATCTGCAAAGCACACGTAAAAAAGCAAATAAGTATGTAGGTAAAAAATTAGGGTTTTTTCACATCCACAAGAATTATAAAATTATCTAAAAAGGTTATAAAGAATGGTATATCATACGATGATGAAATTCTTTGTGATATTTCTTTTTAAAATCAATTCCTAAATTGTACTTACAATATACACCGAATTTTAGATTTCAAGAATATTTTTTTTAATTATTTTTTGCATGACCTTATATATTTTAACTTGCAAGATATAGTTCAAAAAAGTTAGCTAGTCTAGTGGTAGTGTGGTTTGCTAATATCACAAATATATTAGGTTCAAATCTTGTTAGTGACAATTTTTTTAATAAAACGAATTTTACAATAAATTACTAAAAAACAAAATTTAGAAAAAGAATAAAAAAACATGATGACATGGCTTTATGTTGGGAATTATATTTGAGTTCATAAGACAAAACATATGAAAAATAAAGGACTTAAAAGACAAATAAGGAATTCTTCAAAAGATGGAAGATTAAGATAATTGTAAAAGTTAGGAAGATTTAGTTGTTTTCTAATACTTATCATTTGTAAACCTAATATCTCTAGTATATAAAGAGATATAGGTCGTATAAGTTTTCTGTGTGTCAAGATGTAAAACACCAGAAAAGTGTGTGTGTTCTAGGCGTCAAGTTCTCTAAGGAGACGCCTAGGTTTAGTGCTCAAGGATATTTGATTCCTTGTTATAGTTTAGATAACACGTTCTAGAATTGATCATCTAGAATTGGGGCTATTAGGAACGTTTGGTTATTAATGAAGAAACACCTTGTTGAAGATCATTGTTCTTATGTTAATTCCGCTATACATATTTTATGTTCAATGTTATTGTTAATCCTAGATATAAGATCTAAACAATCTGAGCTTCAAAGATCTTTCACACTTTATGACGTGTGTCAAACACATGGTAGTCGTGATGACATGGCGTTATAATAAATTTATCTTTAGAATTATGTTAAAAAATAAATAAAAAGTTAATGACATGGCATCCAAGATGACGTGGCATTAAATAGTCAAATGTTCGCTGTTATATCTATGTAACGATAGTCGTATAGTAATATCTTATATATCATATATATATATATATATAAACAATACAACATGAATGTAAAAACTTCAAAAAAATTCTTTTATAGGTAAAAGATTTTCCAAGTAAATTTATTACTCCAAAAAACGATTATTACAATGGATGTGGGTGAAAACTAACATAACAAGCACAACTATTTCAAAGGAGGATACGACTATAACTAGAATACAACTAACTCAACAAATATCAAAATTAATCTATATCTTTTTTCGACCACGGACCGTGATATCAAAATCATTACAAATAGCCTGATGGTTTTCAGACATAGCGTGACTTTCATAAAGATAGTCATCATAAAGGTCATAATCATCATCTCGTTTTGTTTTCCTGCATTGCTCCAACAAGCTATTAGTACCATAATCACTGTCACTGCCTCTTTTTAAACTTGTTAAAGCCATATAAACTGCAGTTTCATTGAACACCTCTTCCACTTCACTATCGCTATCCGCAATACTTGTATAATCAGCCTTATATAACGGCTTCTCGTTATTATCCACAAACATAAGTTTCCCCTAAAGAATTTGACGTTCTAGTTTATCAATCTTTTCTACAATAGAGTACTACTAGTGCTACCAGGTGGCATTTTTAAAGACCCCTTTTGAGCCGCCGTGGAAATCCCCCCATTCGTACCCAAGTCATCATCATTTTCAACCGAATTAAGCGTGTCAAATGGGTTTGAGTTACTAACCTCTTATGTAGACACTTTAGCTTGCTTCTTTTTACCACTTGTGTTGGCAACATTCTTATTAGAGACATCTTTATAAACTTGTTTAACTAGCTTAAAACCTACCTTTAGACCAACCTAGACACCTCGAGTAGCTTGTCTAGGATTTTTTAAGTTCTTCACCACTTCCGAGACTATGTGCCTCGGGCACTCATCCAGAACGTGACAAAATACCTTACAACTCGAACACATGGGAGGTTTCCACTCATACTCAACACGTATCGTACACATATAGAAACCCTCATCAACAAGTTTGGGCATAGCCACCACGATAGTATCTTTCAACTCCACATCGGCTCGAAACTCAATCATTGCTCTAGCATAACTTGACCTACCCGCATGATTGCATGCACATGTCAGATGTATAGGAGTCAAGCATCAAAGGAGTATCAAGTTTAGTAGTAATGACACTCAAACCATCCTCGCTAAACGCCATCATATGAACACCATGAAATTTAACCCAAACCGGAACATTACCAACATCTTCTTTTAATAAGTTCACATCGAGATCCCACTTTTTCAGAATATATGGATTATTGTGAATAAACCAAGAACCATTCTAAATCATTGCATCCATTCCATCTTTAGAGCAAAACTTGAAGAAAATAACCCCTTAGACAAGTTCAACACGGATTTGACAAGTCCATATTTAGTATTTACTCCAAGTGTTCTTGATATAGTTATCAACAACGAGGTACGCCACCCGTTTTCTCAAAAAGAAACCATAAACTGTATTAGCAAAACGTTCGCTAATAGCTCGAACAGACTCCAACGAAATAGCCACATCAGCCCCGTTATCCGCCGGTGCAAGTAAAGTGCGGAAATCGACGCTTTTCCTACTCGGTTCTCCGGTAACTAACGTAGCATACGAAGTAGGCCCCGAGAAAATCGGATCAGACTTATTACCTGAGTTCGATGATGCCTGATTCGACATCGTATTAATATCAGCCCCTACATTACCAGAATTCAGTGATCCACCATACGAGACCTTTTAAGCCCCACTTTCGTTTTGTTTTCCAAAATCAAGTACCAAATGGGTTCAAAATTAGTTTACTCCAATTTTGTTGCCTTATCATATACGAGTATAATTGTTTGTAGCATATTGTATGATATTGTTTGTAGCTATTCGACTATTATTTTTTCAATGCATGCTTACAATGGTTCCACGAAAAAAATGCTAAAAGTTGAAATACTCCGTATTAAACAGAGTTAACAAACATATGTATTTACGATCAACGCTAACTCAGAGAAGTGCAATATGATCGATATATAGAAATCGAAAAACTAATAAACATATGGGTTTGACTTCGGAGGCGAATTACTATACAAAATATAACCTTTGATGATTCTAAAGACATGAGAAAGGTAAGGTCAAATACCTTTTACATATCCAAAATGGGTTTAATTTCTGAATGAAATTACAAATATTGTGTTTGATGGTTATTAGGCTGAATACGTTTGCTATTTCTAATATCATATGACAACGGTTCCCATTAGGTCGAATCTATTTCGTTCGATTCCGAACATTGCCTGCGAATCGTACTCGTGCTATTTTCTTTCTTCCAACAACTACAACTCAGTAGATAAAGAAGGACTCGATTAGTATGACTCTATATACGGATCCCCCTTTTCTTTTCCCTCACCCTACCCTTTCATTTCCGCTTAAGCTTCCCTGGTTTATAGCCTGTATAATTGCTTCTGGTTTGGGTGGACAACCCCGCAAATACACATCCACAGGAATTAGCTTATGGACTCCACTAACAGTTTAAAAGAATAACATCCCCCCTGTAATTGTACATGCTCCCATAGCAATAACATATTTTGGTTCAGGCATTTGCTCGTATAATCTCACTAAGGAGGGGGCCATTTTCATTGTTACTGTTCCGGCTGTTAAAATAAGGTCCGCTTGTCTAGGACTCGATCTTGGTACTAGTCCATAACGATCAAAGTCGAATCGTGAGCCTATTAGTGAAGCAAATTCAATGAAGCAACAACTGGTACCATAGAGAAGTGGCCATAAACTAGAGAGTCTTGACCAATTTGAAAGATCATTTAATGTAGTTGAAATAACTGAATTTTGGGTTGTTCGATGAAATAAGGGAAACTCAATGGAATTCATAACTATCTCAAATTTTTTCCTTTTTTCTTTTTATTGTCTGAATATTCAGGAGCTAAGACCATTCTAATGCCCCCTTTCGCCATGCATAAACTAAACCAATAATTAAAATAAGCACGAAAATTAAAGCTTCTACAAATACAGATACACCTAATACATCGAAACTCATTGCCCATGGATAAAGAAAAACTGTTTCAACATCAAAAACAACAAAAACTAGAGCAAACATATAATAGCGGATTCTAAATTGTAACCAAGCGTCGCCTATTGGTTCTATACCCGATTCATAACTAGAAAGTTTCTCCGGTCCTTTGCTACTCGGAGCTAAAAATCCCGAAATGAAAAATACCAAAATAGGAATAAGACTTGATATTATGAGAAATGCCCAAAAAATATCATATTCGTAAAGCAGAAACATAGATGAACTCCTATGAACATGGAAAATATACCGGATTAGTCAATTCTACTTGAAATTGTTAAGTCGTTCATAACTGTTTAGTTAAAGTAAGAATTGCTTTTGATCGAACCATCTAGTTTCCTTTCAAGATTCATCGATTAGAATCCTATTTTTTTTTTATTTATTTTTACTTTATAGTTAAAACTAACTATTGCTCTTATGCAAATTCTCTTGTTTTCATCTCAATCTTACCGAGGATTCTCTCTAAAGAAAAGGGATTCCAAATAGAATTCTCGTTTCGTTTTTCTTTTTTTTTTCTAATTTTTGTTTGAATTCTATTTATTATTAGTTATAGTTAAGTTATTAGGAATTGGTCAAAATTGACATCGATTTGTATTATCTTTTCTATTTTATTATCTTTATTTATTTATTTAAATTTTTTATGAATATGTCCATTTGTCTCTTTTTTTAGTGGTTTAGAATAGAACAAGTAATAAAATGTCTAGGAATTTCAATATCAAGTCAAGATTGATTTATAGTATAGAATTGGTATATTCCTTTTATTTATATTAGAATCCAATCTCGATGGAGGATTTTCTATCGAAAGAAAAGAGAAGACTAGGTCTAAGTAAGATATACGAAGGAAAGCCCCTTTTACGTTGTTGACAATGTTTACAATGAAACTGAAATAAGCAAATTGGTTTTTAAAGCTTTATCTTGTGCACAACTACCGCACAATACCTGCGTAAATTACTATTAGATTTGATTGGGGTTGGGTTAGTTGGAGTTTTTAACCAGACTCGTGTCATGATACAAAATTCACTCGAATTGGATATACCAAACCAAAGAAGGGTAGTATAATTAACTCGTTGATTTCGGACAAGAAAAGAGGAAAATTCCATATGCATTTTCCTACGAAGAGTAATGAAGAAAAGTTGGTTTGCTTATCCACAACTGGAAAAGATAAATTGGGTCCATTGAAATGAAATTTGTTTTTGCTTTGATATTCTACTTTAAACGATTCCCATGGATGGGCTTATAGGACTGATTGTCTTTTGATGAAGCAATCAGTCAGTTAAAAAAATAACGAGGAAATTCAAATAAAAAAGGATCCATTTTTTTATTTTTGAATAATATTATAAGGCTTTAGGGCTATACGGGCTCGAACCGTAGACCTTCTCGGTAAAACAGATCAAACTTATTATTATCAAAATGATATGAACTGTTTCAAAGACCCAACATGCATTTTTTGTGCATTGGGCTCTTTCATTAACTGATAGAAATATCAGCTAGTCCGCCATTTTTATTTTTGACAGAAAAATAAGGAGATGGCTCCATGTGCTCTGAGTCATTATGTGGATTCAGATTCAGGAACACTACCAAAGTTTTTCAAGGGGGGATTATCTTGACGTAGGTCTGCCTCTGGCCTAGATTAACCTAAGTGAAATGAAGTCTCTATCGCTCTACTTAAAAATCAAATATGAAACTTCATACACCTTAAAGTTCATAGGACGAAAAGATATTTTTTTGAGGCCCTGATACTCAGCCTAGCATTGAATAGACTGGGTATTCACCTTATCAATATATCAAATCAATGATGGGGGTCTGTTTGGCACTTAATTAGCACCTAAATTGACCGAATCCTTGTCAGGCTATTTTTCTCCTCTTCCCTCAAAGTTATGGAGTAAGACATCGATTTCTCAATAAGATCAATTTTTTGATTGCATGATGCACTCCCCTGAAAAACATCGGCGCGCGTGTAAACGAGGTGCTCTACCAACTGAGCTACAGCCCTTAGTGCTTGTAATACATATTTTATTATGTAGATAATTTATTGTCAAGATGAATATTCTCAAGATGACTATTCCATGATCCAAGATCATATTGATCGGTATTGCTTCTAAGTAATATGATATTTATAATCCATCGATGGGATGAGTCCCTTTTGGTTTTCTTTGTGAAGATAAATGACCTACTTAACTCAGCGGTTAGAGTATCGCTTTCATACGGCGGGAGTCATTGGTTCAAATCCAATAGTAGGTAGAACTTATTAGATACCCCGGTCAATGGTATCTAATAAGTAATTTTATTTTAGTAATATTGATTTTGTATCTTTTTGATTTTGTATCTTTTTGATTGATTTTCTTTTTCGTTACATCAAAATCTGATTGCGCTTGATTGTATTTACTCGGCAGAATCAAGTCAAATAAAACAACCAGGGTGTATAAATCGATGATTATTCGGACGCACCGACTGGTTATGAAATGGCATTGATAGCCTCTACTCGTGTCCTAGCCCGTCGGAGAGCTAGATTTGCCTCAATTGTTTGTCTCTTTCCTTCAGCTTTTCTCAAAGCAGCTTCCGCTATTTCAAGAGTTTGCTGAGCTTCTTGTGGATCAATGTCACCACTTTTCTCTGCATCATTTACTAAAACAGTGATCTCATTATTACCTATTCTAGCAAAACCACCCATCAAAGCCATCGTTAGCCATTGGTCGTTAAGGCGTATTCTCAAAATACCTATATCTACTGCTGTGGCAATAGGAGCGTGATTTGGTAATACGCCAATTTGTCCACTATTAGTAGATAAAATGATTTCTTTCACTTCTGAATCCCAAACGATTCGATTAGGGGTCAGTACACAAAGATTTAAGGTCATTTCTTCGAATTGCTCTCCGTTTCTAAGTTAATAGCCTTCGCCGTAGCTTCATCGATGTTACCTACCAAATAAAAGGCCTGTTCAGGAAGACCATCTAATTCTCCGGAAAGGATTAATTTAAAGCCTCTAATTGTTTCTGCTAAACCAACATATTTTCCCGGAGAACCCGTAAATACTTCTGCTACGAAAAAAGGTTGTGATAGGAAACGCTCTATTTTTCGCGCTCTTGCTACAGTTAACCGATCTTCTTCGGATAATTCGTCCAATCCAAGAATGGCTATAATATCTTGAAGTTCTTTGTAACGTTGTAAAGTTTGCTTAACTTCTTGTGCAGTGTCATAATGGTCGTCACCAACGATCCGGGGTTGTAGCATAGTTGACGTTGAATCTAAAGGATCTACTGCTGGATAGATACCTTTGGCGGCTAATCCTCTTGAAAGTACGGTAGTAGCATCTAAATATGAAAATGTCGTAGCAGGAGCAGGGTCGGTCAAATCATCTGCAGGTACATAAACAGCTTGAATAGAAGTTATGGACCCTTCTTTAGTAGAAGTAATTCTTTCTTGTAAAGAACCCATTTCTCTAATATGATCAGATTTATAAGTAAGCATCTCTTGTAAAATATAAGCAACACCAAACCCCTCTAAAGCCCAAACCTCCATTTCTCCTACCCGCTGTCCCCCTTTCTTGGCCCTTCTTTTTTTATTGGGTTCCAATGTAAATAGTTCATGATGGAGCTCGAGTAGAAAGTATTTATTAATTTCTCAGGGGAAACGATTTAGGGTTAATGCCAATTAATAAATTGGAACACCTTCGTAAGTATATCTTTGATATAGAAATCGAAAGGATTCCATTTGAAAACCAAACACCCCTTTTCTGATGAACACTTTACCAAAATCAGATTTTTTCATTCCTCTTCTTCTCCTACCCACTGTGAACGAACACCATAGCCAAAAACCTTCAAAAACCAATCTTCAATTGCCTAATTAATCAAAATTCGCAAGGGACTTTCACTAACGAGACAATCAACAACATCTATTGTAAGTTTTCCATCATTCTTTTCATTTGATTTCATCCAATTTTGCTCTTAATCAAAATTGGGTGTTCTTCATTATTTTCATACTTTTTATTTTGGTCTAGGATTTCCATAACTATAATGATTCTCATAGTCATAGGAGCACTACAACCTTGATAGGATTGAAACAAAACACTTATTGAGTCAAAATTTTAGAAACGTGTATATACTCATGAACACATAGCCGAATTTTTGCATTCTTAAACTTACACATTGTTGATTAATGCATAAACATGATAAAATAAAAATCAAATATTGAATTGTTAAACAGTTGGGGGGGGGGGGGGGGGGGGGGGGGGGTGTGTGTTTTAAATTGGGGGGGGGGGGAAAAGAGGGTGGGGTGTGTGTTGTGGTGTATTGGGGGATTTATCAATGAGTAATATTTATAATAATAAGGAGTGTTTGGTTCGTTTCTTAGAAACAATTTTTAGAGTCAAAATAACCATCACTATAGTTTTGTCACGTGTATAAACACTTAACAAAACTTGTGTAAGTCATCAAGATATATAATTCATATATATATTGATACATTTTATAAATGACATAAAATAAAGGGGCGTTTGGTTTAATGCTTTAAAACATGGTTTTTAGTCAAAACAAACACTATTTAACCTTTGTCAAGTCAAGAATAATAAACTTATACTTGTCAAACAAAATATACACTTAATACATAATTTTCGACAAGCTTAGACAAATTTTGTATTGATAAGGGAGTGTTTGGGTTATTGTCTTGATGTTGAAATATATAACTAATATATATTTTCGACAAACCAGATTAATCAATACATAAATTAAGGAACATATGGATCACTTCTTAGGTTTTTACTTTTAAAGTCGAAGTAATCCTTGTCCCACATTTGTCACTTTTCAAAACTTTATTTTCCTTATTATATTTTTTTTATATATAACATTTTATGTTGTTGATAACTTGTTTAGGTGACAAAATGCCAAAAGCTACTACAACCGATATATCTCTCACTAAAAAATCCACATACCAAACAAAATTCCCGGCATCTCCCCTACTATTGCCCAATTCTACAAATCTATTGAAAACCGCAACATTCACGAAGGTCGTGTTGTTGATCAAGCCTACTACAAATCCAACAATATTGAGCGTCTCTTTTCTAACATTCGCTTCAATTGTCTCTTTCAAATCAACGAACCGATTGTTCCGAGATTTATTCTAGACTTCTATAGTCAAGTCACAATACAAACCGATAAATATGGCTATCTTGTTATCTATTTTATGATTCAACACGAATTCATAACTCTCACTCTCGCTCAATTCGGTCAAATCCTCAAAATCCCATACAATGGTCAAGCCGTTTTTACAAACGAATGGGACCTTGCATCTCTTGAGTATTCTCAAGAAACTGAGGGACCATATTGCACCGATCTTCCTACTCCCGACGACATTCATCGACTTCTTGAATTGGAACGTGTCGTGGTAGACCGTACCATTAAAAGCCAAATGGTATCTCTTAATCCAAATCAAATTATCACCAAAGAACTAAGCCCCGACATGAAGCAATGGGAAGAACTCATTCGTGAGAATGTGTTCGGACTAGGAGGGCATCGGGACCGTCTCCCCGCTTGTCTTGCTCACATGTTGTATTATGTTGTTGCCGAAGAACAATACAATCTTGCTTATTTCTTCATCAAAAGAATCCAATGTGCTAGAGCTACTCCAACCGCAAATCTTCCGTATGGCATGTTTCCTACTCGTATTTATCGACACGTCATGGAAACGTATCCTCATCTTGACAATGACATCTATGACATTGTTGAGCGAGTAATGTGTCCTCTTGCCCTAAAACAAACTCGACGACCTCGGAGTGATCGTGGCAAGGCACGTCATTCCGTCTCTTCTTCATCCTCTCATCATCAAGGCACGTCATCTCATCAACATGATGATGATGATGATGTCAAAACTTCTCGAGCAAGTACTCCATCTCCTACCACCTATCTTAACTCCCTTAATTCACTTGAATACTAAAACTACCAAATGCCTTCCGCTCCCGAACAAACCGATGAAACTCTCTTTAAACGACAAACCACCTTGCTCAACCAAACGCAACAAATGCACAAGGTGTAACACCCCCAAGTTGGGTCGCAGCGGAATAAGGGTCCGGAGCGTGTTACTTCTCAGATCAATAACACAAGATGTATATAGAACGACCAAAAAGTCGTTTAAA
>BQNB010069153.1:0-33595 GCA_026074375.1 Tanacetum coccineum | reverse complement strand
CACATCATTCCTAAGATATACTAAGATGTTTCCAAGCCTTGGTTAACCATTTAAAAGTATTGAAGCAAGAAAGGAAGATTAGGGTTTCTATTGGAAAACTAGGGTTTTCATAATTGCAAGCTTTGGTTTTGAATCTAAACAAGGGTTTAGCACTTCTTTCTCATCTTCATCATTCATCACTAAGGTTACCTAAAACCTTTATCTTTTCATTTCCATGATTTTATATGTATATGATGTTCTTTATAGCAAAATCACCATTTAGGACTTTTAAACATGTAAAAGGAGTTTTTACTTGTGATGATCATTTTGTACACTTTTTATTATGTTATGTGATAGGTAATATCATGATATAATGGAAATATAAGTATGTTAACATGTTGGTTTAAGTGGAAAATGTTTAGGTATAAACTTGTACATAAAAGTTACTTAAGGAAATTTATGATTTTATGTAAAAGTTATGAACTTGTTATCTTGAACAAATAGACAAATCATGGACCTAAGGACATTACTATATGTATAACATAGTATATTATGAGTTATTAAGAACTTGTGGAAATTTACTTAGTTGAAAAGTATATAAAACAAGTTAAATAAATAAGTATATATATGTATCATAAGGGGGCTGTTTGGATTCGAAATCCAAACAGTGGGTTTTACATTTTATAAAAATAATATGTCTCATGACGATTCCAAAAAGGTAAGAAACTCGAAAAACGGATTAATAACGAAGAAGTTACGATAAAAATACGATTTACGTTAATACCGGTTTTATAAAATAAACTTTATAAAGCAAGTTATAAAATACTTCAAAAACAGAAAGTTTAGTATTTTTCACAGATTGTACATATTTTTAGGATTCCAAAATGATAAGAATCGTAATTTTTTAATTAATAACGAAGGAGTTATGAATTACGCGAGTTTGCGACAATAAATACTTTTATAAAACTATTTTTATAAAAGTTACTATTCATGACAGAAACTTTTATTTTTGTAAACCTCATAAATATATAGAACTTTCAATTACGAGAACGTGCTCGAAAGAATCACTAAAAACGAAGCTATAACGAATAAAATACGACGTTTACGGGTTTTACGATAACTAAAACTATAAAAATAACTTTATAACTGGTGTGAACAGTAAAAAGTACTGTTCATCAGAGGATCAAAAATATGAAAATGTCAAATTATGATAACTCGTCCTAATACGAAAGCGTGGGCATAAGAAACGTAAAAAACGGACTTAAAACGATAAAGTTAGGTCATTTTTGCTAAAGGTGTATTTATAAATGTTATTACTTTATAAATATGATTTTACAAAAACGATTAGACGGTGATGAAGCTATATAGAATTATATGTGGTTATCAAAGTACTATATTACTAGGGAGTTTCATAATGAGGCATCTTCGGGGTGGCTTATCGACGAGTTGTTGGATTTACGATTTAAAGTGTCCTAGCTCCTCATACGTCACTACATGACCTCTTAAATTATGATAGCCCGAACGATAGTATGATGTAACTAACATAGACTTGTATATGATGTTAGTTAATCAAAGCGATTAGTGCTTATACGACCTATGTTCATTTAGGTTGCATTCGATCATTTACGTGACACGTTATCTGTGATATTTGGATTATCAGTAACTCAAGGTGAGTTCATAGCCCCATGTTTTAAATGATTTGTTTTATAAGTTTTTGGGGTAAGACACATGCTATGTTTTATACTTTGGGCACAAGTGGTAAATTTTATACTATGATTACGTGTTGCCTAAGCAGCGATAACCCAAGTTGAGCCAATTATCATGAACTGGTTAATTACTTGGAGGTTAAGCGCGAATGTTATAAATAGATCTATTGGATTTGACAACCCCGTTCGGGTGATTAGCTATCACTCAGAAAACGAACGTATACCATGTCGAACATATGATGTTGCGGGTTAGAACATCATCACGGGCAATGTAGGCCATTTATATGGTATTCATTTATGTCGAGCTTCAGTGTCATGAGCTTAGGGCAACGTAATTACATTTATATGATGTCTGCATCTGTTGCATTATCATACACTTGAGAAATCTTGTGGTCCTACAATATACGATTTATCAAACCTATGAATTCGCCAACATTATTGTTGACGTTTTAAACCTCAGGTTGGTGCTTTCAACTTGTTTGTTCGTAATGTTTTACTATACAGATATATACTAAACGATTAGATCAGTCTTTGTAATGTCGCCTTAGGTACAGTTTAAGTGTGTTTTTCTAATAGATGTTGGATCATAATTTTAGTCATCGTTTCTGTAAAATATAGTAGTTATTGTTTATGGAATTCAACAAATTTTCCACAAGAAAATGTTGGACGTCAGGCTAAACAAACCCAACATTTTCACCTGTCTTTAAAATAGACATACCTTTTAATAAGTTGCGAAATACCTAAAACACAAGGAGTCCATTGAATCATATTCTTTCAGTTCTTATTCTCATTTGCACAAAATAATATGGCTCATATTTTTTATATATTCAAGGAGGAAATCTACATCAACTGTGAGTTTAGTCAAACCGGTTATACAACTAAACACTTAAAAGATACAAACTACTCCATAATAAGCTGCATGTGTCCAAAGTTAAGGATTGATTACATTACGTCATAAAAAGTCGATAATTTGCATGAATTAACAGCTCACGATTCTAGGAGATGTTTAAATGTTTTTACCCTCTCTTAGAATGTTACTCCGCTACGTAATACTAATAGGAACGTATAATAAAATTATATACTGTACCATGATATATAAGTTTGACGGATGTGGGACTCAAGACTTCATACAAGTTTTCATATAAGTTGCTCAAAGAGATTAGAGATACAATATCTTGGTGAGGTAATAAGATACAAATTACGTTCTTTATAGTATAAAAATTACTAGGAAACAACACCAACTACGTAATACTAATTGCAATCTATGAACAACAAGTACACCGGCCACAATATAAAAACGAGAAAAATTAGTCGTTAAATGTTAATAGGAGGACTAGTAAGCAAAATTGGAAAAAGGAAGGTTTTCGGTTCTTTCCTTTTCCCTCCTCAAGTCGGTCGAACCACTTCCATAAGGAGGTGGGATTGCTTACTTACACCCCAAGTTTAAGAGCCTATATAAAGGGATTTAGGGATTCATTATTTGTGTGTGTTTTGAGAAAATTATCCCTAAATCTCTCCCTCTCTTCCTCTTTGATTCGATCGAACGAAAACCCACAAAGGGTTTCGATTTTTGTGCTTAGTTCGACCGAAAGAAAAAACCACAAGGGTTTTCGGTTTTGGTTTTGGTTCGAAACAAAAGAAACCGCAAGGGGTTTTGGTTCTAGTTGAAATAAGGTTCGGGAAGACTCATCAAGACTTCGGTCTTGTAGATACCATTACCCTATAATACCTGACTACGTTGTAGTTTCCTTACCTCGCATACTATTTAGGAAGTCGCGAATGGTCTAGGGTTTGAATGGTTTTTAACCATTCTTTAATCTTTTCCCGTGATAAAATATAAAATCTTTAAGATTTGAAAACACGTTGAATCGTAAATTTTAAAAAGGTAACACTATTTATACATTAGATGTATAAAAAATCAATGATACCGTAATAAATAACTTAATTGAGTAAAGTTCTTATTAAAATTTATGATACGAAGATGTATGCATGCTTCTTCGTACATATTTGCCACGTCAAATATTATACCCTTTTAAATAAGTTATTGCCATCCAATTTATAAGAACACTTGCAGTTGTTTTCTTACTATGCGTGAGACGTATGTAGATTGCAATCCCAATGTGATTATACACTTTTTTGTGAGACGTTAGTGTTACATAATCATAGTTCTTGATTGGATGACTTAATGGGTTTAGTGGTGAGACCTTAAACTCGAGGCATACATGGGATGAAACATGTCTACTAGAATATTATTGTAATAAAATAAGTCTCATAAGTTTCTAGGAATTGCACCGGTGACAATTATTGATTGTCAATTATCTTTTGAATACACCATCACTAGCAGATCAACTGATGTGATGGTGGTATGTCAAGTAGGGTTCTAGTTTTTAGAAAATTAATTGTTTATTTGGTTAAACATGGGTAGTTAATTTTCTTCAAGGAGTATTATCAAAAACACTAAATTCTTAAACTTTTATGTTTTGTAGATGGCACTACCTATTCAAAACATAAACCGTTCGGCTTTCAGGTTGATGTTTGAAAGAGAAAAACTTTCTGAAAATAATTTCAATGACTGGTTTCATCAACTTAAGTTGGTCTTAAGAGTTGGAAAAAAATGTATGTCATTGAACAACCTACTCCCCCTGCTCCTGCACCTGATTTTGTAGCAAATGTGCTGGCGAAACAGAATGCAGTATATGATGCTTATAATGAGGTGGCTTGTCTTATGCTCGAAAGTATGACTCCTGAACTTCATAGACAATTTAAAAATTATTCACCTTATGAGATGCTTCAGGAGCTTAAATCTATGTTTGAAAAACAAGCTGGAGTGGAGAGGTTTGACCTAATCTAAACTTTCCATGCTTGCAAACAAGAGGAGGGTAAACAAGTTGCTGCATATGTCCTTAAGATGAAAGGATATGTGGAACAACTGGAACGTCTTGGTTATGTGCTACCACATGATCTTAGTGTTGGTTTAATCTTGAATGTCCTCACTAGTGATTTTATTAGATTTGTGAGAAATTACAATATGCATAACATGGGGAAGACAATTGGTGAACTACATGCTATGCTCATTGAGTATGAAAAATGTTTACCTAAAAAGGCCGAGACACCACAAAGTAATGGCGATTAGAAGTGGTAAAATCCAGAAAGCCAATAAGAAATCGCTTAAAGCTAAAGACAAGGGTAAAGCTAATGGCCAGGGAAAGGATAAACAAGTTTATATCACTAAGCCTTAAAACCCTAAACCTTCTACTAAAGAGCACCCTGCTAAGGATGACACCTGCCACCACTGTAAAGAGGTGGGTCATTGGAAGAGGAATTGTCCTGTTTACCTTGTTGAGTTGTTAAAGAAAAAGAAGCAAGTTGGCACTGCTAGTTTTTCAGGATTCTTCACAATAGAATTATTTTCTTTTCCCAGTAAGTCCTAGGTGTATGAAAGTGGTTGTGGTACTCACATTTGTATCATAAAACAGGGTCTTAGAGGAGCAAGAAAGCTAGAACAAGGAGCTCTCTATTTGTACGTGGGCAATGATGTTCGTGCACAAGTAGAAGCTATTGAAAGTTTTGACTTAGTTATACCTAATGACCCAGTGATTTGTTTAGACAATTGTCATTATACACCTACTATAACTAGAGGTGTTGTTTCAGTTCATCATTTGGTTGAAAATAGATTTATTCAATGTTTTACGGATTATGGAATTTCAGTTTCTAAGAATGATGTTCTTTATTTTAATGTTATTCCACGTGATGGTATTTATGAAATTGATATGCATAGTCTTGTACCAAATGTTAATTCTATTTATAATATATGTCCACGTTAAAATAATATATGTCCGGATTATTTATTCGAGTCTACATGGATGCACCCGTTAATACGTAAAACAATGACATTAATATATTAGTGTAATATATTAATTAGTGTTTAATAAATGGTCGTTAAATATACATTAAATATTTAACGGAATATTATATTAGTCGTTAAATGTTAATAGGAGGACTAATAAGCAAAATTGGAAAAAGGAAGGTTTTCGGTTCTTTTCCCTCCCTAGGTCGGTCGAACCACTTTCATAAGGAGGTGGGATTGCTTACTTGCACCCCAAGTTTAAAAGCCTATATAAATGGATTTATGGATTCATTATTTGTGTGTGTTTTGATAAAATTATCCCTAAATCTCTCCCTTTATTCCTCTTTGATTCGATCAACCGAAAACCTACAAAGGGTTTCGGTTCTTGTGCTTAGTTCGACCGAAAGAAAAAACCATAAGGGTTTTCGGTTTTGGTTTTGGTTCGACACAAAAGAAACCGCAAGGGGTTTTGGTTCTAGTTGATTGTCAAGCATAAGGTGATTGTTTGTCAAACATTATTAGTACTAGCATACTTCATTGTTTGCTAAGAACGTATTGTGTGTGTCGAAGTAGAGAGATCTTGATTTAGATCTTGCGTGGTATTCTTTTATACACACGCGTATATTCAAGACGGTGTAACATTTATTGCTAGAAGGTACTGATGTGTTGTTGTGTGGTGTATATTTTTATGATTCAAGTTTTAAATTTATATTTTTCTGACTAAACCAAAAACAACACTTTAATGGGCAGTGTACTCGATCGGTAGTAGTTTCGTGGTAAGTAGGGTGTCGAACACTTGAAACGAGGTTAAATATATCAGTTCAATTAATATCTTGGTTATCTAATCTATGTTAATTATATTCTATTCTAAACCTATGTCAGTTTTAGTTCCTAATTCTAACAGAAAAATAGGGTTTTTAGCCTGAGAGACTGGCACGGTTTGGTTGGTGACTACAATTAATTCAAGACACTTTAACCCACGCGAGTTAATAAACAAAAGATAAAAGAGCGGTCGAGCCTTATATAAGAAAACTGTATTAACCATTATTAATCCGATTAGAACGTTGGTTTGTTTATTTAGTGCAATGATTTCTTCTCTCGACGTGGCATATCATTCTTAAGACTTAGGCGTTACATCATCCTAAGACCTAGACACATTAATTCTGTCACAATTAAAGCATCTGCATAAAGCATCCTTATTTGCTGATTATAATCTATCTTAGGGATTAAAGCAATGGTGATCTTGTTAAACCCTAGCTCATAGAGACTTTACCCATTTACCGCTTAATGGCAATTTATACACTAGTAGTCCACTTATCCAACTATATAATGGAATCAGAACGTTACTTGTTGAATTATCTAGGTCACCTGCTAGTCAACAAGATCAATAAACCATTGACAATATCTAATTAACTAGTTAAGCCCGAAGCATATCCTAGACACAGATTTAGAAGGACAATATTTGTGATCCTATGATTTTAGATGTATAAATTACTATATGAAGAGCTATCCCAGACTCTAGATCTACTTGGTCCGTGTCACTAGATCCTGTTGAATGATAGGTCGATACAAAAGCGCGTAAACAAGTATAAATTGATAAATATAAACAAGTATTCAACGATAAATCAAGAAATCAAGATAAACAAATACCAAACATTCAGATCTTCAAAATAATGATACCCGAAGGTATTAGCCTTCAAACTTCATAATAAATACAAAAGCAATTATTTAGCCAAGGTAAACTAACCGAGTTAACGAATGATACCAAAAACTGAACGATTACTAAAGTATATGGAATTACACGTTGTCTCTTATGGAATTGATAACGTTGCTCGACCTCTTCTGCTCTTTTTCTCCTCTGAAAATTGACTTTTATGGTTTAGGTATCGAGAATATGATTTAGCACACTTAAAACTCGTTTTTGAGCCTTCTATTTATAAGGTTTGGAAGTCGGTTCGATACGGCGTATCCAAGGATTGGATACGGCGTATTGAGGATTTCTTGGAGTAGGGACTACACTTGATATCTTCTAGAATATTATATTCTATACTTTGAATACGGCGTATTGAGTCTTCTGGATACGGCGTATTGAGCTTCATTCCTTTGTTGTCTTTGGTGAGTGCAGGCACATATACACCGTATCTTCCTTGATGAATACGGCATATTGGTCTTCAGAATAGTAATCTTCAAAATATCTTCATTTAAGCTCCAGAATGCGCGCCTTTTGCTAACTTTCACCAATTACTCCATAATTACTGCAATTCTCAAATATAAACGATTAAGTAACAATTCTTTGCAATAACAATACAAAATGGGTTAATAACATGTGATAAATGATGCTATAAAATAGACGTTATTTGATGTCATCAGGTACACATCTCTAATCTTATTAATTATGAATTATATACGTGTTTATTTTTCGCTGCGTACTCGTGTTTAATGGTTAAAAGTTGTAAAAACCCAACACACTGTACCCGAGTGCCACTAATATTTGTTTGTTACTACTATGAAATTAAGGATGAAATAATGTACTAATTACATGGCGATACATTGCGTCATATTATGAAATCAAGGATCAAATAATGTTCTAATTACATGGCGATACATTGCGTCACAAAAAATTTAAACTAGTATGACTTACAAAGACCTAGGATTCGTGACATGGTAAATTTAACTACCTCACAGATTCTAGGGGCTAGTAGGTAATACTAATAGGAATTTATGCTAACCTTGCGCACCACAACATAAAAACATGCTTGGTTGCTACTCTTTGGCCGACGTGGGACTTGAAATTAGCATAATTAATTTTTTAAAATACTCTTTGTTACTGTAATGAAAACGATAATTGCGTTCTGATAACATAAAATATTTAATACTTTTTAGTATCATTTTATCCCCTAAAATATTTGCAAATATCTCACTAACACTGGAAAACAAGACATTTTCAGTTATTCTGTGATTTTCAGGTAAAAAGAGATATTTAGCATTTATGGAAGTTAAGGGACGAATTATGTAATTATTCACATGACGTTACGACGTAAACCTTTCCTGAGTTACGCCGTAACTGATACTAAGCTGGAACGCGACATTCGGAGGATGATTACGGCGCAATATATTCAATGGTTACGCCGTAAGCTCATATATGGAAGGAAATCATGATAATATTTACCGTTATGGCGTAACAACCCAACAAGTTACGATGTAACTATATTCAAGGAAAGAAATCATAATTGTATCTACCTCAATCTCTGGACTTCGGAAAGTGAATCAGCAATTACGGCGTAACAAGCTAAATGGTTACGCCGTAACTCATGGAAAATTATAGAAAGACGTGTTACCATGGTTACGGCGTAACTGGCTTGTGGTTGCGCCGTAACACATTCAAAGCCTATAAATTGAAGACGTTTCCTGCACAATTCATCATCCAACTTCCCTCAACCCATTCTTAGGTTTGGGAACAAGGTCTACAGCAACACTAGTGATAGAAGGAAGGTCGAAGAAGCCATGTAACATGTGACAAAATTAGCTTTAGGATGTGTAGTGTTTCGTAACGTTTCCTACATTTTTTTCTAAACCTAAGCATGAGTGTAATTCACCTTAATATCACTATTATTTTGTTTCATTTTAATCTCTTTACTTCTTTTGTTATTATTAACATATTCTGTATCAAGCTTTATGTTGCATAATCTTGATGTTAGTCTTAGATCTGGATTGCGAGAACGCTAAATGCAGAGTTACCCACTTCACTTGGATGTTCTCAATTCTCCAGTCTTAGTATTCGTATACATTGGAGGTTTGATGTATACTCATGACATCGGTCTCTTAATATTGGAACTAAAATTAAGTATTTTGCAGCTTTAGCACTGGTTTAATTGTAATTCAGCTTCGGCCCTTACTATCGCATAGAAGTAAGCTTTTACCGTTGATGTTACTCCCTGGTATTAGGCGTGATCAGCATTCGAGTCACGGTTGGGTTATCATTTAATAACGAGAGGAATTAATCACTATGAACTAGGAATAGGTCAATTCCCCCTGGGGTTCATTCCACCTAGGAATCATAGGCTAAATAAGGATGCCCATCTTAGTTTAGTGTCACCTCAAGTTATGGTACTAATAAATTGCACCAAGAAAGAAGTACGAAATTAACTTGATCAACTTGGTAATGGTATACCTTCTATCCTAGTTCTATTTCCTTTATTTCCATGTGACAAATTATTATCTTATATTCTTTCTCTTTAAGTCTTATTTCATTAATAAACTACTCTTGGGACGACCTCGGATTTACCGACTTTACACTATTCATGACCGGGTTCTCTGCCCGTTAGAGCGTTGTAAAGGTAAAACGAGTTTTATAAATGTAAAACTTGGTTAATTAATATTTCAAAAGAAAATACGCTTCACGTTCTATATGCAAAATGTTAAAAACAAGATAGAAACTTCACTTACGAATAGATTATATAATATGAAGATTTCTTTATTAAACCGATATTCAACTTATTCAATTTATTCATACTGATTATGAACTCTTTAGGATGCCTATTTAACTAATGTTTAAGTTAAGTAAGAAAATGTTGAGGCGTGATAGAAAAATATTGTTCGAAGCTGTCGAATCTCGATTGAGGACTGCTGGTGCTAATGTTGACGTATAACTCAACCAATGTTGTAGATGCCAGTGAAAGGATTTCCTATTTTTACGAGTATGGAAGTTGTGTTCAGTACACTCCTTTCAGGGAGGGTACCGCATGGCTTTGGATGATCATGATTTGTGCATTGGGTGACGTTATTGCTTGTCTTGTGCTATGACTTATCAGTCAATTTATTTTTTGGGTAAAGGGTTACCCCGGTAAAGTATATTAAAACCAAAAAAGTTAAGTACAAATAGAATGTGGCTGAAATACCACATTAACCTCAAGCTAATTCAGATTGATAAATAACTAAACTAGTGCTTATGACATGCCATAAACACTAACAACTCTAGAGACAACTAGAAGAAATGACTCAACAGAACAAACTAACCAACAACAGCCGTGAAAGGTGAACTTCCAACAGTTTTTGTAGATAATTTAGCCGTTTCATCATACACATTTACAACTTCTTCTTCTTCCTCACCTTCTTCATCATTCAAGATATAATATGAATTAGACGTGGGGATATGATCTTTCTTAGAAGTACCAGTAGTTTTCAACATCGAGGACGATGTGGATGGATTACCCATATTAGTAGCTCCCTTTTTTGGTGCGCCTGTAGTCACCTTTGTCTCATATCTAACATTTTGTTTAACCGACGGACCAACAAACTGACCATCATTAGTAGACTTAGATTTACCTTTCCTCTTCTTCTTTTTACTCACTGTTTAGAAACCATCATGTGTCTTCTCAATAGTAGGAGTAACAACATTAGAAGTAGTAACAATAGGAAGACACACCACCATATTAGGGCAATGGTCATGAATATAACTAAATATTTTACATAAATCACACCTGGGCGGCCTCCATTCATACTTAACACGGATGGTTTCTTTGGTGAAACCATCTCCAATAAGTGAAGGAATACCGATATTAACAATATCCATGAGATCAGCCTTTGAATTTACCTTAATTAAGCACCAAGAAAAACTACTGCTACCCCAAGAATCATTACACATGGAGCTTGTGTATGAATCAAATATAACTGGTTTGCCAATGAACATAGCAATTAAACTAATACTAACCTCTTTAAAAACTTGACATGCAATTTAACCCATATCGGAATGCGAGTCAATTCTTCTTTAAGCAATCTAGTATCCATCGACCATTTTTTGAGAATGATCAGAGACCTACGAATCAACCAAGGACCACCCTTTAAAACAGCTTCAAAACCAGCCCGTGAATCAAATTTAAAGAAAAAGAATCCTTTAGAATTCATCATAATCTTTTTCAGCCCATGTTTCGCCCAATTGTTCCTAGCATAGTATTCAACCACTGGAAACGTCATTCTCTTTCCAATAAAGTAACCATATAAATTGTGTTTAAAACGTGTACTAACCTTTTCGACAACTTTACGAGGAATAGAGATATTGACACCATCAAATACGGGATCAGCCACTAAGGGACGAAAGTTAGAATATATTTTGGTTGGTCCTTAGCACTTTCACCTGCAGCTCTACATAGGATGTTGACATGGTATTGATGTCCACAGTCTGAACAATACTAGGGAATGCGGATTCATCAACATTAATATTTTCAGCCATTGTTGAATCATCTACATGCGAAACCTTATAAGGGATAAAAAGCATTATGAACCCAAGTCAACTCCTTCTGGCGAAATCCCTAACAACCCTAACATCCCCAATGATTGACCCCCTACTATCAAACTCTAAATTCGTTTAAGGTTTTGCCTGTAGTTGGATTCGATTTATTCTTAGGGTGTTGTTGTGTTTCGTCTTCTACAAACTGTCACATACTTATCTCTACTCAAATAAAAAACCCTAACATCCATTATAATTCGATCGTCTCCCTTCTGATCTCAAGATTTGATCTCTGTGTTAGGTCTTCGTTAGCAGTTGGATTCGGTGCTACCTAGGGTTTTGTGTTACGTCTCTTTGGTTTATAAAATCCTAGAACGTTCGTGTTCGATTCCCCTTCTTAGGGTTTCAAAAATCTTGCTATAGGGTTTATGTGCTTTGCGTGCTGTCCCGTCTCGTGATTCTTTCTTTTTGTCATTAATTGGTAGTGCATGTTGCTGGTAGAATAGGATTGCGGGCGGTGGAGGAATGAAGCGTGGATTTTTGAGTCAAAAAGGGAGTGGGGTGGGGAGAGGTGTCAAGGAGAATGATCTTAATAGGGATATGAAGAATACCTCCTCAGGTATTGGTGTGTCTATGGATTCAAAAGATACTATGAATGATGATACTCCAGTTGGTGTTGCATCTGCCATTCAGGAGGGTGTAACACCATCTGTGGTTGACAACGGTTGAGATAGGAATGCAAAACTCTTTAGACGATACTGCTGTTCTGGAATCTTTTCCACCATTATCTATGCCGATTACTACTACGGCTAGAATTGCCCCTGGTAAGTCTTCGTATGCTAATATAACTAGTAAACCAAGTGGGAAGAAAGTGAATGTTCATACTTTTTTTACACACGGGGGGTAATGGGATTGATGTGATTGTTCTGGTGGATTCCAGACGTGCTATTTGTGAACGCTTTGCTAATACTGCTTATGGTTTTTTCTTGGGGAAGAAGATGGTATACCCTTTTGTTGCTAACTATGTTAGGAATACTTGGGGTAAATATGGGCTTGTTTGCTCAATGTTTAGCTCGTCTACCGAATTATTCTCCTTTCAATTTAGCTCCATAGACGAATTAGATGCTATGCTTGAGAATGGTCCTTGGTTTATCTAGAATAACCCGATTATCCTGAAGAAATGGCATCCGGATAAGAACCTATTGAAGGAAGATGTTAGTACTATTCCAGTTTAGGTTAAACTCTATGGTGTACGTGTTATGGCTTTCAGCGAGGATGGCTTGAGTGCCATTGCTACTAAACTGGGTACTCCTCTAATGCTTGACTCTTATACATCTGATATGTGCATGCAATCTTGGGGTAGGTCAAGCTATGCTAGAGTTATGATTGAGCTTTGAGTTGATGTGGAGTTGAAAAATAACATTATTGTGGCTATGCCTAAAATTACTAGGGAGGGCCATTATACATGTAGTGTCCGTGTTGAGTATGAGTAGAAACCTCCTAGGTGTTCGCCTTGTAAGGTTTTTGGGCATATTCATGAGGAATGTCCGAAGAATACAGGTGCTGGTGAGAAGAAGACTGTGAAGAAGCCTAGTCAAACTTTTCGAGGTGTTCTGGTTGGTCCTAAAATAGGTTTTAAACCTCATAAAGGATATCGACCTGTTCCCAAAAAGCCTACTGCTAGTTCTAGTGGTAATAAGTAGAAATGTGTAGAACCTACTATTGAGGTTAGTAATTCGAATCCATTTGATATTCTTAATTTGGTCGATAATGATGTGGAGTTTGGTACCAATAGGGGGACTACTAATTTGGTAAATAACGTGGCTACTTCAAGTGGATCCTCTTTTATGAATGTCGATAATAGTAGTTCTAGTGCTACTCCTATTATTGATAAAATCAGGAATTTTGAAGATTTACTTACTAGTGGGCAAGTTATTCTTGAGGATAAAGTCGTTAATCCTTTGAAGAAGGTAGAGTTTTCGGGCGAATATGATAGAAAAGATGAGGTTGCATCAGTTGATAATGATATGGCTCGTTCTATGGCATCTAAAAGGGTAGGTTTGGGTACTTAAAGTGTGCTAGAAAAATGGAGAGAGTCGTATAGTAATGGTGACTATGATGATGACCCATACGATGAGGATATGTACGAAGGTCGGGATCTTTCTCATGAGCTTCAAGCTATATGTGATAATCTGGATATCCGTGTTTGAGGTTGCAAGAAGAAATAAATTTATGTTTCTTTTGTCTAGTTATTTTTGTACATTCCTTTTAGGAAGTAGTTTTGCCTATGTAACGTGCGAAGATGTGGGATTCACCCTCATCCCTTGTACTTAAATGTTTTTATGGCATAATAAAATTTATCGGAGAAACCCTTTACCCAAAAAAAGAAACCTTACAAGGGATCACATCAGTATTAATATTATCAGCCTTAATTGAATTACATATAGCACCTAATGCATCCAAGGTTTTCAGACGATCATCATTAGTCATCCCGGATAATAACTCATCATGTATACCATCTTCAATACACTTTATTAACATGTGCAAGTCACCAACAATTGTTAATGAAACTCTAAAAGTGGCAGCAACATCTATGTTATACAGCCCTCAGGGCATGTTAATAGTAGCAGTGGGAGAAACCAAAGGAGAAGAATTACACACCTTTGGACTTACATCACACTTCGCACCAGATTCTTCTAAGTTAACCCTAGTAGCAATACCCTCTTTCATATTCAACCCATCTTTCTTCTCCATAACAAAAACCTAAACAATATCGCACTAAGAAATATTAACGGCGGCTTGCTGGGAGTTGGAATCATGGTGTGATTAATTGTTATGGTGGTTAGATTATTAATTTATTTGTCTTAATGGGTAATTACTTACTTATGAGTCAATTTAGGCCACAGCTCGAGAGGAGGATCAAGGAGCGTGTAGATACAGAGCTACATCAGGCAGGTTGGTGCTTTCAAATTGCCTTTTCTATTGCCGACGGAGCAGAGAGAAATAATGATGACGTGGCAAGTGCTTTCATCCGTTCGATCACTATCTTAATTGATCTTAGCCGCATAAATTAAAAGTCAAAGTTGCCTTGACTTTTTGCCAACCTTTTAGTAAATCTATTATCTCTTAATATGTGAAGTTAAGGACAAGTATGCCAAGAATTTCGTTTATTTAGCAACCGAATAAATGAATTATACATATAATTACCTTTAAATATGCTATTTTTAATTTCTGATTTGTAGAGAAAACTCACGAAGCATGACCTTTCAATGTATACAACCATGTTTTTTTATCTAAGTACCATTATGTAAGTAATACAATAATTTACAAATATGCATTTAACATTTCACCTTTAAAACACTTTTAAAAATTCGTAAGTGAAAGAGAAAAAATATACATTAAGAAAATAGCATGGTACCCACATAATGAAACGACGGGTGCACGGTAACTTTTTGTGGCGAGCAAATATTTTTTCATTTATACGTTTTTTTTCTTTCTAACAGTAACTTTACAAATGAATGACAACTTTTAATTAAAATAAGGAAAAAAGATCCTCTAAAGTTCATTTGAACTTTAGAGGTAAAGTTCCCTCACATAGATAATACCAGGGCCTACTGCGAGACCCGATTTTATTTATACTTGTGAGTGAACTTTACCTCTAAAGTTCAAATGAACTTTAGAGGATCCTTATCTTTAAAATAATTATAAGCAATATGAATGCAAAACCACCAATATAAACCAACAACAAAACCACCAACAAATTACCGTCTAAATTATTAATAGTGTAAATGGTTATCATTTTTATTTTTCAAATTTAAGTATTAAATTGGTGGTTACAAGTTTAGTGAGTTTTTCTTATAAACAATTTCATTAAAAGATATCATTATTGAATGGCGGTTATTATACGGTTGAAATAAGTTGTTACATATGTTTTAAATAAGACTTAAATTTTCAGATTTTACATTGATTTTCTATTTTTCACTCTATAGTAATACTTTTTGTCTTAAACTTTTTTCAGCCTTTTTTTTATAGGAAGCCACAATGCTTTATTATGTAATATAGATGAGTAAGGTATAAAATTGTTTTCGAAGAGTATTTTTGGCACATGCTCATTTTGTTGTCCTTACTTCAATTTTTTGCAATACAAAAAAAACTATATAGACATCAACGAGGGACCTCTATAAACTTATTAATAGATAGCTTTCACGGGGCTTCTTTCTGCGTATCATTCATTCTTTGTAATGATTGTGCAATTTTATGTCTTTGTATGTAATTGAATAACACTAGATCAATACGGGAATTATGGGTTGTGATATATAATCTTATACTAACAATTTTGAAAAATAAAAGTAATTGTCAATACATTCGTGATATGTAATCTTAAACCAACGTTATAAATAGCGTGAGGCGTGACGTGGCGGCATAGCCAAGTCTCAAGCTTTAGCGTGAGGCGTGACAACATGACGTTTTTAAGGCATGGCTTAAGGCGGCAAAAAATATTTATAGATTTATAGATTTGTATCATATTTTATAATTATACGAGTGGTAAATATTATTAAATTCAATCCTCAATTCAAAAAATTAGTAAATCAAAGTCCAAATCTCATATATTAGAAATTACACAAAAAACTTCAAAAAAACTCGCCACACCTTGCGCATTTGCCCGCCATTTCACGCCTCAACTCACGCCACGCCTAATGTCGACACCTTGGTCTGTAACGTAGACGCCGCGCCTCGCGCCTTGGCGCCGCCATGGCGCCTTTTAGAACCCTGTCTTAAACTGATTCATTATTGGGTTGTGATATACTCCCTCCGTCCCAAATTAATAGTCCCTCTTTCCATTTTGGGTTGTTCCAAAATTATTGTCCCCTTCCGAATATAGTTGTGAGTAATGTAGCAAGTTTACTATATTGCCCCTAATGATACTAGAAATTACAAACTTTATTCAAAGCTTTAATTAATTCCATAAGGGTAAAACTGTCATTCTGCAAAAAAGTAAGAGAGAGAATGCAATAATGATTATGTTTTCTTAAAATGTGCGTTTTTTATCGGAGGACAATTAATTTGGGACGGAGAGAGTATGTTTTTTACAGATTCAATATTGGGTTGTCGTAAAGAACACTGATTCATTTTTGACGCGTGAACCGTGCAACGCATGGGTATTACACTAGTTGTGAATTGGGAATTAAGTGTGCATTTAAAAAAGGTTTAAATTGATTGTTTAAATTTGTAGTTTGAATGTTTTAAAAGGCAAAAATCCGGAAAAATAGTCAAACTACACATCTAGTAATTAATATTTTTTTAAGAGGTTTTTGTCAAAATAAACCAACGTTGTGAGATAAAATTCTTTTCTAAGGAAATTAATTCGTTAATGAACTTTAATTCACACTTAATAAACTTTTCATATCACTTAGCAAACATTTGCATCTTATAAGTCTTTTAGATAATTTTTAGTATAATTCTCGTAGTTTAATTGTTTAGTATAATTCTAGAATTAATATTAGTATAATTTTTAAATATAGTTTTCTAAAAAGTAGTTTAATTTCTAAATCCAAAAATTATTAAAAGATAATCAAGCATTATACTTCAAAAACATTAACATGGATTTCAATTCATCTCTCGCCGTGGACGTGTTCCAATCAGAAGGATCTAATTCCCACCACCTACAAATACGACGAAGAACCTGCTGCGCCAAATCACACCGGAAAAGAATATGATTAATTCGCATCACCTTTCTCAGACAACATAACGGCCATACACAAGATTCCATACATTAATACCGCTAACGGAAACAAGGTAACCCCGACGGCAAACATCTGACGGGCTCGCCAAATAAATATATTAACCTTTATAGGAACAAACCTCACCCATCTAGTCTCGATGACTTGCGACGGAAGAAAAATATCATCAATACAATTCCGAACCTCCTTGACTCGAAATACCCCATCACTTGTCAAATCACAAATCCACCGATCACAAGAGTTCGATAAAGATACCGTCTCCAACGTAATGTCAATTCCTCCAACATGTGTTGTTCAATCCCTCCTCGAACATTCCGACGAAAAGAACTTTCCATTGAAGAAAGGAGTTTAGATTCCACCGAGACTTGTTTGTCCATTACAGATAGTGGAAACGAGACTCCGTCCTCGGACATTTAGAAACTTATACAAACATACTCACGCGACTACACTTTCTTCTTGAGGTTTTCACTATAATGAGACTTTCCCTATAACGCGGTTATACCAGTCATAAGATCTGTAATGATATATTTTGAGATACCCATTTTGATGGATTAAATATCCTGGACAAACCTAGCCAAAATTTTTGGTAGATTGAGAAGTGTAGAAACACCGAATTTTGCTGAATAAAGTTATCAGCGTCTTGTTTAGAACGAGTTATTAAACCTTAAGTCTTTCCTTGGTCACACAATCGGATAACACAAATTTAATCTCGGGACGAGATTTCTTTAAGGGGTAGGTACTGTAACATCCGAGAATTTTCGAAATTTTGAATGACGATTTCAATCTTTGACTTTTAGGGTCTGGCTTGACTTATAAGAACGACCATCTAAAGCACGTTTTCATTATTCGGACTCTAAAGCAATTTGATGTAAAACGACATTCCTGACAACTTTTTAGTTTTGACCGAGACCCGAAAACAGTCAGAAGGTGACTGAAATGCCCTCGCAAGATTTTAGGATCAAGAACGAGTACCGGCACAAAAATAATTAAATTACATTTAATTATCACGTTTTATTAAATAAGAATATTTAATAAATTATTTAACATTTTATTCAGTGACGTTTGTTGAAGACGCAAATATTCGAGTAAAAGGATCATTTTACGGACAAGTTTATCGGAAATATATAAAATAAATAATAAACGTTTTAAATAAATTTTATAAAACGTTTACGAAAATTAGTCGAGTGAATACTCATTTTTATCAGAAAAATGATTTAGAAAACAATGGCGCAAGTTTCGTATTTTGAAACATCCGTTAAGTCACTCAAACGAGTCCCGAACCATTATTTTATAAAAGTTTCTCAACAATTACACATTTAGTCCCTGTGGTAATATTTTCAGTTTTAACCCTAATCTATTATAAACCTTACACTTTATTTTTATACTTTTATATAAATATAAAGTTATATCATTTTTATTTCATTTTATCAAAATATAACACACACACAAACATCATCTTCCTCCTCCATCCCCTCCATCTTTTCCGGCGAGTTGTTCCGGCCACCGCCACCACCGCCGGCCATTTTTCCGGCCAAACTCCGGCGAACCCAAAATATATAAAAAGTTAGATCCTCCACCGATCTACCCGATCTACTCCACCCCGGTCTACACAATCACCACCTTATATCCATCATCATCTCGTCGGCCACCATCTCCCCACCGCACCTCCACCACTTTCGCCGCCAACCACAGCCGGCCACCCTCTTCATCATCACTACCAGCCGCCGCTCCACTCCATCACCTTCCCACCATCGACACCCTCAACAACCCGTTACCTCCTCCACCTTCGCACCATAGCCTCCAACGCTGCCATCCTCATCACCGTACGCCACAGCCACCACCACCACCTCAGCAGACCCACCTCACCACCGTCTCCATCTCGTCACCACCTTCGTCAACACCATCAACATCACCTCCCCCATATCACTCCAACCGACGCCACCAAACCCCCCGCCCCCCGGTCACAGCCACCGCGGCATCAGCCGCGTATCCCCACCTTCCCCTTTTATTTTTCTTTGGATGGTTAAGCAAACATATATCTATATATTTCTTTTTTTTCTTTATTATTGCTTATTTTAGTTAATTGTAAAAAGGGTGTGTTTGTCTTTATAGTTAAAACTGCCAAGGGGTGTTTGGTTCGGTGGTTAACAGCCTTTATAGGGCATTTGGATTTGTGGTTAACTGCCCCAAAAGGGGTGTTTGGATGGCTGTTTTACAGCCATCTAGGGTGCGTTTGGTTCTGTGGGTTGTGGCCCCGAATGGGTGCGTTTGGGTTGTTGTTTAACAGCCTTTAGGGGCGTTTGGATTTGTGATAAACTGCCCCTAAAGGGGTGTTTGGTTTAGCAGTTTGGGTGTGTTTGGTTTTACTTAATTGTGTTATTCGTATTGTCTAGTTTAGATATATTGAAACATGGGAAATTTGCAACACGGATTGATAAAAATGGGAAACGTTGTTTAAACGGCAAGGTCATGCCGAAATTTCTAAAAATTGTTATACTTAGTAAATTTACATTAAAGTTTATATTATTTTTGAAACCCGACAAATGGACAAAGTTATATAGTTTTTAAGATTTTTAAAAATGTAATTATACACTAACGCGACAACAAACGAAAACTATACTCTTACGAACGATACAACTAGTTTAACACGTAATGAAATACCAAATTATAAAATAGTATTTTATAATTCTCGATTAGTAAATAAAATAATAACTTTTGCACAAACTTTAAAAACGTCATTTATCTAATCCGCAACTTCAAAACGCGTGTTTACTTTTCTGTAAGAACCCTTTTATCAATTTAATTAGTGACTTTTGAAAACGTGTCGAATTATATTATTACCATTATTTTTAATCACGTTTCTTATATAATACTCGTAAAGTATTATATACTACGACTTTTCCTTTTGAATGTTTGTCTTTATTATATACTTCACCATATGAATTATATAATTGTTCATTTTTCATATGTAATATATATACGGAATATATTACGTACTTTGCGTGTGTTTTTCGATTTATTTTAATTAACCAACCACCAAACTCATCCAACTTGAAATCCAAATCCCTTATCAACGAGTCGCGTTGATGTACTCATCCATCGGAAAACCCTCATTCATCGTACTAAGCTAGTGGGTCTTAGCCGTTAAGTTAAACTGCATCTTATGTTCGAGCCGTTCCCTCTTCCGTTTGTGCTGTGCTTATTATGTGCATTTCTGCATGTGGCTCTGCAACATCAAGGTGAGTTCATAGCCCCACATTTTACTCGTTTTGAATAAATGTTTTATTATCTTTTGGGGTGAGAAACATGCTCGTTTACAAACTCGTTTACGTTACCGAATTTCAAACTCGTCTACACACTAATTACAAACCAGGTTACTTGATTGATATTGGTATGTGTTTAATTACACATACCATTTTCCATTAAAAACGGACTTAAATGACTAAAAACGTACCAAAAATACATTGTATTTGTATGTTTTGCATTTGAATGGTGCAGGAACGGATATTCAAAAAGAAAGCCAAAAACGGCCAAACCAAGCACAGGATGGAAAAGACAAAGTCAAATCAAAGCCAAAGTCAGTCAAAGCCAAAAGTCAGCCACATGAAGAAAATACATCTTAAGGGACTAGTTCTGCCAAACCTCAAGTTGTGTTACAAAAAGCAAGGGCCGAAATCAGAAATTGCGGGTGAAGTATAACTTTAGGGGCCAGTTCTGCCAAACCCCTAAAAGTTGTATCATAAAAGGGGCAAAGTTTACAATGAGGTTATAAGAGTTGAGGGGCCAAAGCTGCCAACCTTCCCAAAACCCATTTTTCCCGCCCAACAAAACCCAGGTACAACTTAGGGATGTCTTCCCATACCTTCTCCCTGCAAAACACTCAACACCCTAGATAAATCATTTCAACCACTCCACTATTTCCCCCTTGCTTATAATTGCCATGTTGGCAATCCCTCACCATTTCCAAGTAATTTCGATGGCTGTGATTGACTCAAAAGAAGCACAAAAGAAATTAAAGGCTGGGATTTGTTTTAGAATCACCTCACACAACAAGCACACTTGGTTTTTGCTCTCACAAAAGAAGCACAGTTGGAAGACCCAAAGAAGAAGACTTCGGCTATAAATAGAGTCTTTTGTAAACTTTATAGAGAGTTAGTTTTTTATCTTACAATATCTTAGCTTAATTTTTAATATAACTTAGCTTATTTTCAGTCATTTACAGCATTTTGTACTTTTACTTTCAGCTTTGTAACACTTTCAAGTTTTAATGCAAATTTGAGGTTTTAAGTCAATTTACAATTCCAAGTATTAAGTTTCTTAATTGTGCTATTTTGTGTTCAAAAAGCTCTCAATACAGCTTGTTTATAAGCTGCTTTAATTAAGTAAATTTAAAAAGTTAAGTAGTTAAGAGAAAATCACAAAAATCACTCTCAAATACACCACAGCTTATTTTATGGATGATAAGCCAGTTCTGGATGGGCTTATGGACACTACTAGCTTGTTTTATACAAGCTAGAGCTTGTAGATTCTTGGTTTAGCCCTGTTTTGAGCAAGGGTGTTGTAAGTCTCTCTTTCTCTTATTTCTCTTAGTTACTGCAGAACTGCTTATAGTGCTTATTTGTTACCTATAATTGCTTATTTATGCTTAATCATGATGTCTAGTGCCTATTTTGCTTAATTGTTAGTTTGAAAATAGTTTGTGTCACTTTCTGAGTTAATACTGGTAGTATGCTTAGTTAAAACTGTTAGATTGATTCAGCTCATTTAAGTGCTTATTCTTGATTGAAGTCTGCTTATAAATGCCTTATTTTGTTATTTGATAATCTGTTTTTAATAAATTAGGATCAAATCAGCTTAAAATAAAAAGAAAAATGATTTTTGAAAACTTTAAGGGGTATTTTCAACTAGCAGTACTAACCCATAGTTAGTACTGCTAGTTCACTTTTGGAACTTTTAAAGCTGGCAGTACTAACTTAGCTTATTATTTCGGCTTATTTAAGATTTCCTTAGCTTTTTAGAGTAGATTAAACCATTTTCCTTTACTGTCTTTAAGAGTAAGCTTACTTTAGCTTATTTTCCTTTTCATTGTGATTCTAAGAGTTTATCAGTTTGTAGCTTTTTAGCTTATTTGCCATTCTAGTTTATTCTAGTTGCTTATTCTTATGCCTGAGTGCTTATTAGGGATAGTTAAATATCTGTTTTAGCTTATTTGCTTCATTCTTGCTTCATTAAGTTTTGTTAAAGCTAGCAGTATTAACTTAAAACTAGCAGTACTAACTCCAAGTTAGTACTGTTAGTTAATATTGTTAGTACTGTTGCTAGTACTGCTGAGTTTCCTTGCTTAATTTAGCTTAATTGCTTTTTTGAATTTGCTTATTTAGAGTTAGCTTAGCTTATTTGATTTGTCTTAAGTTTATTTGAGCTTATTTGTGTCTTAGAGTAAAAGTTTTAAGTGTTTTTACCATTTCTAGCTTCTATGCTTGTTCTAGCTTATTTTCCTTGCTTATCTTTGTGTGCATTTGCTTACTAGGTTTAGTGCCCAATCATATTCACATCTTTGTCATTCAATCATCAATCATCAATCCGTAATTCGATTCTCCATTCAAGCCTCGTTGGGACATAACGACCCGGGAACACTCTATACTACTTCCGGTTATATTGATCTCGCGGATTTTAACCCTTGTTGTATATTTATATTTATTGGTATATATTAAGGGGTGATATAAAGCGAGTCAAATTTTGGCGCCGTTGCCGGGGAGCGCTTTGAAAACGATTATCGTTACGTTTGACAAATTGTGTTTGAATCTGTGAAAATTTTCTTCTATAAAAATATAGTGAACTCTGGCTGCTATTATCAACAAGTGTATTTCCGGCAAAGCTGCAAGCAATGACAGGCTGAGGAAATTTAGGATTAACATCCTATGGGGAATGTTCTACAGGGAAAATGTTGACTACCCTGAATTGATTTAGGAAGACTTTGCATTCCAAATCAACAACAGGCAGCTGAAGAAAGGCAGACGTGAAATCATGCCTTGCCCCAGGTTCACCAAAATCATTATCAATCACTTCCTCTCTAAACACCAATCCCTTACCAAGCTACAATACTTACACACCCACACAATTAAAGATGATGGTGTTGTAAATAGATTGAAATTTGTCAGAATTAGCGAAGACCTTCAAGAATATAGACTTCCCATTCTTGAGACTATGCTGACTAAGGGGCTAAAGCAATCAGAGTCTTATCAGATGTTCATTAAATATTACACTGGCTTAATTCCTCCCAAAAAAGCAAAGGTAAAGGGTTACCAGGGAAGAAGATTGCAGATACTCCTAAGGAAACTGTTAATGTGTTTGAAGAATCTAACTCTGGCCCTGCCAGAAAACAAACTAGCAGTAGAAGAGTAATCAAGAAGAAAATCACAATTTCTACAGATGTTAACATCATTCCTAAACCAGACGTTGCTTTAGAGTTAGGAAAAATAATAAGCTTAACTGAAGCTGCAGAAGAGGAAGCATCAAGGCAAGTCCATGCTACTCATGCACTGATTGTGATTGAATCAAAACCCCGGAGCCTTGCTTAAAGAGTCCATCAGGTATTGCCTTCAGAGATACTTCTCGGGTGTCAAAGAAAGTGTCTCTTGATCCTTCTAAAAAGCTCAAGGGTGTTCAAACTCTAACTCTTGAAGAATAACGTGTTGTTGATACAATACAAGCACTCAAGAAAGTAAGAAAATTAGAAGAAGACAGCCAGGTACTAGAGGATCAAGTGAAGGAACTGGTAGGATATCAGGGGTTCCAGATGAGTCAACAGGTATTCTCTCTACCTTAAGTAAAGGAATTGGTACTAAACAAGGGGTTCTCGATGAGGAAAATGTTACTTCTGAAGCCAATGTTATACTTGATTGGGGATCTGAATAAGAGAGTGAATACTCTAAGGAAGATGACGATGATGAAAAGATTGAATGGGTGGACACTAATGAAGAAGAAGAGAGGAATGATAACGGTGATGACAAAAGCATCGATCTTGAAAAGACAGACGATGAAGAAACTAATGATGAATTTATGCATAGTGAAGAACATGTACAAGACGATGAAGAAGAAACTGATGATGAGTCCGTACACAGTGATGAACAAGTGAATGACGATGAGGATGAAGAGATGACTAATGCTGAAGATGCTGACACAGGGAACGTGTGATGAAAGAAAAATTACTGATACGGCAAAGGCAGATGTTGAAAAGATAGAAGAAGTAACGGATGATATCAAGAAAGCTGAACTTCCTTTAACAAACTCCAGCTTATCTGTATCTTCAAGGTTCGGTAACTAATTTTCTTAACCTTTCTTCTGATACTTCTTTAATTGGTACTATTAAGGATACTACAGATGCTGAGATTAACTCTTTATTGGACGTACAAATTCAACAAGAGATACTGATGAGGTGTAATTTTATACACTTTTTCGGGGTCATTTTACCCTTATAATCATGTAAAAATGTCTTAAATATGTGCTTAATCGTTTATTTTTGCATTTTTAGCATTTGGAAGACATTTGGTGGAAATACACGTGGTTTGGGCTCAATTTAGGAAAAAACGGACAAGGTAGCTAACGGGTATGAAGATTGATGAAGATTTAAGTCCATGCTCTAGAGACGTCATTTGAATATTCTCGACCGCATCTAGACTCTAGTGGGACGCCGTCTGAATCATGGAGACAGCGTTTGGATCAGCCGTCAAGTTTGAAGACCCAAAGAAACCCTAGTTTGAAGGACCGCCAAAGAGATTGTTCTTCAAGGTTTCCGTAACTAATTTCTTTAACCTTTTATCGATACTTCATATACACTTTTGATTAGAAGATAATTAGGGTTTAGTTGTAGGGACGAGAACAAAAAGTTTGTTACAGATTTGGGGTATTTTAGGGTTTCTCACCATTCCTATTACTATCCCTAGTTGCTTTATTCATCATAGTGAAGTTCTTTTATCTCTTATCTTTCAAATATGTCATATTGTTTGATATATAATTGTGCTTCCTCTATCTTGAACATTCTTGGCTAGATCTTTTAAGTGTATGCTTATAATTGTATGTGATTTGGTATGTAGATCTTAACTTTGTTGTCTCTGGTTGATGTGTGTGCATGTTTAGTCCTTTATCGTAAATGTGTGATGCGCGCCGCGCACACACCCCGCCAAGGCGGAGGATAACGGAAACCATGAGGCGTAACACATGGGTATCTTCACACACAATGGTGTCAAACAATAGAGGAATACTAAATGCATTAAATAAAAACAAAAGGACACAAAGTGTCAAGACAATACCAAACACACAAAAAAGGAGTCTTGTATTGAGGTAAAAGAGTCACTCCAATACAAAAACATAACAAATTAACCAAAGCCTAAAACAATCATAGATTCAATTCAAAACAAACACGAAAGGAAAACTAGGGAAACTCCGCATGCAAGCCTACGGTCTCACTAGCCAATCTTCCTAACTTCCTTTCACTCATGATGCCCACCTGAAAATGTTGCTTTAAAAAATCAAACAACTAATGTTTTGGTGAGAGTCATAGGTTTTAGACACGCAATAACACTCGCTTTTATTGTGATTATCAAGACATAAAAGGACAATAATGAACCACCATGAACTTATGCTAGCATGCAACCAAAATCAAATCATATAATCCACAAACATAACTTCCCTTTCGGGCTTAGAGTAGCTGGCACTAAAAAGCAACCAAGCTCACCACGAAGGTATCACACAACATATCACATTGGGTAGGTGTACCATCCGATCAATAAACTTAACACAATATGGTTAGGTGTATCCCTCTGTTCCAATAAACACGAAGCATGAGGTAGGCGTACCTCTTCCGATCCCAAATAACACATGTATCTCATAGTCATATAATAGCCATATAATGTCCAAAAGCAATTTAAAACACATAATCATAGCGATAAAACATTTCAAAACATATTTTGCATCATTTCCATCCCAAGAGACTATGAAACTCACCTGATGTACAGCTACTTCACAATATCCTTGCAATCAACTAAACACAAATAAAACATATGTTACACGCGATTAGGATAAATGCCCAAGACGAAGTAACTATCAATTGATGGACTACTAGGTTTATATTATGATTATAAACCCTTTACCATACTTCCCATAACTTACTTATACTCTAATTACCTTTAATCATTGATTCTAGTTTTCTAGTTTTTCGGCAAAATTTTGTAGTCACTTTATGACCACAAATAAAATACTAAATCACCAAATTGATTTTTCCCCTTTCATTCCTTACCTTCCCAATGGGTTATGAACTACTATGATTTTTTAGAAAAAATAATATTAAGCCTAACTATTTTATAAAAGTTCAACATTACAAAGTACTCAAATTTAGATCTGAACGCACACCAAAAAGTTTGATTTTTCTAAAAAAACCTTAGACAATGATGAATTAAGACTTGTGCTTTGAGCTGGAGTTAATAGACACATAAAATATGACATCTGATTTTTGGCTAACCTCAATTCAACTTTTAAGTAGGGGTTTTACTCCCCGAAATCAAACCTAAATCTGACCTGAATTTAATGTTTTGACAACTTTTCTTGTAAAAATTATTTGACTAACTTTCCGACCTCCAAACCTTTCGGGGCTGAACTGTTTGGAAACTAGACTCTCTGAACTTCAATTTAGACACAAGATTCAACCCAAAACTCATTTTTATCATTGAGATATCATTCAATCAACACGACCCAAAATTCTGCCAAACCCTAACTTTCAATCTAACGCGTTCTAAACTAAACCATTTACACCCACATGCTCTAAATCTAATCCCACGATATGATGTGAGAAAACCATGGAAGTCTTCATGGAATGAATTTCTCGGTTATCAGAATTCTTTCTCCTCTTGCCTTCCCATTTATACAAAATGCTCCCAAAGGTGTGAAGACACCATCTGTGCTAAATTGGGAAAAAGCACTTAATGTCAAGGAAGCATAGTCCTGCCATAAGAATTTCTAATCCGAGATTGAGGTTGATAATCAATAAGTTGATGTCATTGCCAATTACTTATCCCACTAACCGTGAAAGTATTCGCAGTTTTCTCGTCAGCCGGATCTACCGACCTTTTAATTCAGGATTTTTTTCCAAATCCCCGCCTATGACCCACCTCCTAGAAAAAGAAAACCCGTTAATTCTCTACGAAGGAACGCATCGAAGCATTTGACACCTTAAGATGAAGTAACCCAGGCTTCCAATTCTAGGTGCTCCCGAATGGGACTTGCCCCTTTTGAAATCATGTGTGATGCAAGTGATTTAGCTGTTGGGGCAGTCCTAGGCAACGTAAGACCAAGCACTTCCAACCAATAACACTATGCAAGCAAACACGTATGACTGAAGGCTCAACACATTACAACTACAAACGGATAAAGAATTACTTGCCGTAGTGTATGCTTTCGAGAAATTTCGGCCATATCATGTCTTGTCCAAAGCATAGTGTACACGACCATTCGGCTCTCAAGTACTTGCTTGCTAAGCAAGATGCTAAGCCAAGATTGCTTCCGGTGAATTGCTGCTCCAAGAATTTTGATGTCGTTATCCGTTATAAAAAAGAGAGCAGAAAATCTCGCCGCAGACCACCTTTCTAGACTTGAAAATCCCCATCAAAGTGAACTCGAGAAAAAGGAAATTACAGAAACATTTCCTCTCGAGACACTTGGGATGGTTACTTTTCGTGGTGATGATAATGCCCCGTGGTTTGCCGATTTTGCAAACTACCATGCGGGGAATTTTGTGATCAAAGGGATGTCGTCTCAGCAGAAAAGAAAGTTTTTCAAAGACGTCAAACACTACTTTTGGGACGACCCCTTCTTGTTTAAAATATGTGTGGATCAAGTGATCCGGCGTTGTGTTTCAGGGCAAGAAGCTTTTGACATTCTCAAAGCTTGCCACAGTGGACCCACTGGGGGACACTACGGTGCCAATTACACCGCTAAAAAGATCTTCGACTCAGGATTTTATTGGCCCACAATCTACAAGGATGCCCATGACTTTGTCACCCGATGTGACATTTGTCAACGTCAAGGCAAAATTTCGCAACGTGATGAGATGCCACAAAACTCTATCCAAGTTTGCGAAATCTTTGACATGTGGGGCATTGATTTTATGGGGCCGTTCCCGTCTTCAAGAGGGAACAAATATATACTCGTGGCCGTTGATTATTTATCAAAATGGGTTGAAGCAAAAGCGCTCCCCACCAATGACGCCCGAGTTGTTTGCAAATTTCTTAAATCTCTCTTCGCCAGATTTTGGTGCCCCTCGTGCAATCATAAGTGATCAACGAACCCATTTTTGGCAATGACCAATTTGCAAAGTCATGCTTAAATACGGAGTCACTCATCGTCTCTCCACCGCGTATCATCCACAAACAAGTGGACAAGTTGAGGTATCCAATCATGGTTTGAAACGAATTCTTGAAAGGACCGTGGGCGAAAATCGTGCCTCTTGGTCGGATAAATTAGATGACGCACTTTGGGCTTCCGCACCAGCCTTACAAAACATCCATTCGTGTGTACTCCAAACAAGATTAGTTACGTGAAGGCATGTCATCTTCCGATCGAGCTCGAGCACAAAGCTTACTAGGCCCTTAAGCATACCAACTTTGATATCAAAACCGCGGGTGATCACAGAAAAGTTCAACTCAATGAACTTAATGAACTTCGTGATCATGCCTATGAGAACTCTTTGATCTATAAAAGAGAAAACAAAAGAAGAATCCATGACTTCCAAGATCAAAAATCAGTTTCAACTCGGTGATCGAGTCCTCATCTTTAAACTCTAGAATTGGAATTTTTCTCGGTTAAACATAAGACCCGCTGGAGTGGACCCATTCACTGTAACCAAGTTTTTTCCATATGGCACTAGTCGATTTACCCAAAACTCCAGGCCCAAATTTCAAAAAGAATGGTTCATTACGTTTGAAGCACTACTTGGAGGGGAACTACCACAATTGATAGTCCCGTATCTCCAGACATTCCCCATGATCCACCAATATAATTCAGTGACGGGTCAAGCAAAGCGACCTAAAACAAGCGCTTCGTGGAGCACCCCATGCTTATCGTAGTATTGTGTAGAAAGAATAAGTGGTTTTCTTGTTGTGTTGAGGCTCGCCGTCTTTCCATATACCCTGTTCTTGTTTGTGTGTAATTGTCCAGATTGCTCGATTGTGAAGACTCTCTGCTCTCAGTTTTGTCTTTCATCCACAAAGTTTCCGACATCCTCAGCTCAATTTTGGGAATCCAGTATCCTAATCTAATTCGACCAAACGTTTTATCTTTGGCACACTTATTAAACGGCCTAGATTTACGTAGTGCCCTTTCAAACATCGAGGACGATGTATTAGTTCTAGTAATGGGGGGGGTTCTTCGATTTGATTATGCCTGAGCCGTATGTAATTCATTAATCCCGTTTTACCACCAAATTTTAGCAAAAATACCAAAAAAAAAAATGAAAAATTTACAAATTTCAAAATAAAAATAAGTGTTTTAATCAATTCACAGTTTCGACTCTCCCTAATGGGTTAGAATGAAAATAATTTTTGACGTCGATCGGGCGTGTTGACCCCTATCAAGTCTCCTAAATTGTAGGCTAAGGCTTTCAAGAATTCTATTGCTTCGAATTTTAATAAGGTGAAGAACAAAAGTGATAGAGTTTAAAATATAAGTTTTATGTGCGAAGCAAGAATTCATCTAAAGCTTATATGAGTAAATTTGGCTTTATCTCCCATTAGCTTTTAATCACCTAATCATCCACGTGCTCATTTCAATCCAACTAAGTCAATCGATGTTTTTAGACAAGCTTCAAATTTGTAACTTTGATTCTTAAAGCGAGGTTTTTCTGTTTCCTAGAGATTTGAAAGTTAAAATGCCAAAGAAGCATGAATGAAATATGAATGCAAAGATGCATGAATATTGAAATTACGCTCAATAAGCATTACATTTGAGTATATGAGCAAGTAAAGATGTGTCGTGATATCCCACACCGCTAGACCACGGAGGTGGGGGTTCAAACTAAGTTTTTCATCTTACTCTAAGGGATTTGGTGTTTTGTGATATCTCCACCAGGAAGCGAGGTCTAGGTGGTGGTTCAAATTTATTCTAAGACACCTTATCCTTAGTCATATAGGAAGAAGGTGTTATGTGATTTCCTCACAACGCTAGCAACGGGGGGGTTTATCAAACTAAGAACACTGGGGAAAATAAGCCGTCGTTGGTTGTGATATCCTACTAGGGATCGAGGCCTAGGTAGGTGTTCAAACTAAGCAACGCATTCCTAGCTTTAAGAACTTATGATTATGATGATGAAGATGTTGCAAAAAGTTCTACAGTTAAATTTTCGTTCTTTAAAATCAAGTTACAAGGTCCCGAAAAAGTTGTTGCTTTGAGTCATGATCATCTTGAATTACGACTAAGGAAATAAGTTTGATCTATGGTTTGAGTTGAAATGAGTACACACATTTAAAATCATATATCCGGATGGGAGTTAACAAGTTGATCATAAGTCATAAGTATGAGACTTAACATTTAGACATATATTGACAAATGACTTGATAATTGCTTGTTTGGAAACTAGTAAAAAATCGGGGACGATGAATTTATCCGTCAGGACAGCCGTAGATTATTCTATAAGGCGCTTCTCATTCTATGAATCCCAAGGTTGATAAAAAATAGAAAGTCAAGCAGTAGATTAAGAAAAGAAAAAGAAAGAAAAATCCAAAAATATTAGGGATAGTTAGTATACATATAAAAAAAATGGTGAAAACGGGACTTGTCGAAGCTATTGATTCTTTAGTTCTCCTTGACGAACACTTTGCTACTTTTCGAGGTTATTAGTCAAGGGGGATTGAGATTCTTAGTTTTCGTAAGTGTTTACTTTATAACATTGCGTGAGGACACGGCAATACCTTAGTATGGGAGATTTTGGTATGTGCTTAATTACACATACCATTTTCCATTAAAAACGGACTTAAAAAACTAAAAACGTACCAAAAATACATTGTATTTGTATGTTTTCATTTGTATTGTGCAGGAACGAATATTCAAGAAAAGGACAAAAAGAAAGCCAAAAACAAACAAAACCGAGCACGGAATGGAAAAGACAAAGTCAAATCAAAGTCAAAAGTCAGCCACATGAAGAAAATACAACTTGAGGGACTAAAACTGCCAAACCTCAAGTTGTATTACAAGAGTAAAAGACAAGGGTCGAAATTGCAAACCGGGCAAAGTTTGAAACAATGAAGTTATAAGAAGTGAGGGGCCAAAGCTGCCAACCTACCCAAACTCCATTCTTCCCGCCCAAAAACAAAACCCAGGTACAACTTGGGGATGTCGTCCCATACCTTCTCCCTGCAAAACACTCCACAAGTGTGTACCCTAGAAAAATCATTTCCACCACACTCTACCCCCCCCCCCCCCTCACTGATAAGGCTATGTTGGCAATCTCTTACCATTCCCAAGTATTTTCAATGGCTATGATTGACTCCAAAGAAGCACAAAAGAAATTGAAGGCTGGGATTTGTTTTAGAATCACCTCACACAACAAGCACACTTGGTTTTTGTCTCTACAAAGAAACACAGAAGAAAGAAGTCGAAGAGAAGAAGACTTCGGCTATAAATAGAGCCTTTTGTAAGCCTTTTGTAAGCCTTTGAGGCAACTAGTTAGCTTTTAATTTTTGATATAACTTAGCTTATTTTCAGTTCTTTTAAAACTCATTTACAGCTTTTACTTTCAGCTTTGTAACACTTTCAAGTTTTAATGCAAATTTGAGGTTTTAAGTCAATTTACAATTCCAAGTGTTAAGTTTCTTAATTGTGTTGTTTTGTGTTCAAAAGCTCTCAATACAGCTTGTTTACAAGCTGTTTTAACTAAGTGAACCTAAGAAGTTAATTAGATAAGAGAAAATCACTAAAATCACTCTCAAATACACCACAGCTTATTTTATGGATGATAAGCCAGTTCTGGATGGGCTTATGGACACTACTAGCTTGTTTTATACAAGCTAGAGCTTGTAGATTCTTGGTTTTAGAGCCTGTTTTGAGCAAAGGTGTTGTAAAAGTTTTCTCTTTTTCCTATTCTCTTATTACATACGAGAACTGCTTAAAGTGATTATTTGTACATATAATTGCTTATTTATGCTTAATCATGATGTCTAGTGGCTGTTTTGCTTAATTGTTAGTTTGAAAATAGTTTTTGTCACTTTCTGAGTTAATACTAGTAGTATGCTTAGTTAAAACTGTTAGATTGATTCAGCTTATTTAAGTGCTTATTCTTGATTGAAATCTGCTTATAAATGCCTTATTTTGTTATTTGATAATCTGTTTTTAATAAATTTATCTGTTTTTAATCAGTATGAAAAGAAAAATGATTTTTGAAAACTTTAAGGGGTATTTTCAACTAGCAGTACTAACTCCAAGTTAGTACTGTTAGTTAAAACTGCTAGTTCACTTTTAGAACTTTTTAAGGCTAGTAGTACTAACTTAAAGCTAGCAGTACTAACTCCAAGTTAGTACTGATAGTTAAAACTGTTAGTACTGGTGGTTCATTTTAGCTTATCAGCTTATTATTTCTGCTTATTTAAGATTTACTTAGCTTTTCAGAGTAGATTAAACCATTTTCCTTTACTGTCTTTAGGAGTAAGCTTATTTAAGCTTATTTTCCTTTTCAAAATAATTTTAAGAGTTCATTAGTTTTAGTTTTCTAGCTTATTTATCATTATAGTAAGTGCTTATTTTGGGTAGTTAAACTTCTGTTTGAGCTTATTTGCTTATTTCTTGTATCTTTGTGTTTTATTAGCCTAGCAGTACTAACTTAAAGCTAGCAGTACTAACTCCAAGTTAGTACTGGTAGTTAATACCGTTAGTACTGTTTTTAGTACTGTTGTGTTTCTCTTGTTTAATTTAGCTTAATTTGCTTATTTAGATTTAGTTTAGCTTTTTTGTCTATCTTAAGCTCAACTGAGCTTATTTGTGTCTTAGTATAAAAGTTTTAAGCGTTTTTACCATTTCTAGCTTTTATGCTTGTTCTAGCTTATTTTCCTTGTTT
>BQNB010069152.1:0-33595 GCA_026074375.1 Tanacetum coccineum | reverse complement strand
CGACTTTGATCCTTTTGTTTCATTCTTTTATTCATTTTGTCTCATCAAATCAAGAATCCCAACAGTAACTAGATAATTCAAGTCTCAATCATAGCTGTATACGTTCAAGCAAGTCATCAATCGATAGATTGGGTTTAAAGAAAAGGGGTAGCAAATAGAAGGAAGTATCGATGATGAAATAAGTAGACGCCTTCGTGAAATCCAACTTCAATCTTAAATAAGGGATACCAAATCAACTCCGTGATCACTTGTCATCGTAATCCGAATCTTTAGCTGTTTGTCATTTATTGAATCTTTCCAGAATCATTTTAGCGTTATGTATCGTGTTTGTTGTTGTGTTGTTCAAGAATGTCGTTAAACTAGACAAATGTTGTGTTTGAATGTAGTCAATGGAAAAACATCGTCTAGTCCAACTTGTCATGATAGCATTTTAGTCCCTGGCTCAATCCATAACATTATTCCAACACCATCATATAACTAGCCCATAATCCATATTAATCTCGGTAGTCCACCTATATTTGAGACCAGCCCAATACTAATTATCATCACGGCCTAAATATTTAAAATAGATCCGGCTGCCCCAAACCCAAAGAAAATAACACATGGTTATATAATTTATAACTAATCCGTAATTCTATCACATTGAACCCTAATCACTACTTCATCCGCCTCCCACTTTTCTTATAATCATCTCTCCTCAAAAACGTAAGACACAAAAAAATATTCATCCTTTTTGTTTATGATCTAAATCTAACAAAAGATCATCTTTTAGATACCACATCTATAATTACCCTTTTGCCTAACATGAATCCAATTACAAAACCCCTTTTTTTCTCAGCCGTGGCCTACTTATTCTTCAATCAATCCGGAAACACAACACCTTTTGCATACATATATTAATCCAATGAACTCAGGTCCTTCTTTCATTTCCATATCGAGCAAAATAACATTGAAGAACTTATAGTTGTGGCTTCAAGATCTTGTAAAGGTCTCGGGTAAGGTGTGTATTTCATTTGTGCCAATCGAAATAAAGATTGACTGTAACAAGTTTGTTATAACTCATCTTTAATTTCGTAAATTAAAAAAAAGGTTGTGTAACCTAACAAGGATCGATGATGATGTTTCAATCGTGTTTTGATCTTTCAAAGGTCGTATTTGCTATTGTACAACATGAACAAAAAAATCTGAGATCATTTACAGTTTAATTTCGAGTCATGTTAATGATTGATGAGAGGAGATGGATATGCTATTGTTATTGTGACGAAGGGATTAATAGGTTAGACATGGATTTGTTGGATTGATGTTGATGCTGTCGATGTTGTTGATGTTGTTATATTATTGTTGGTTGACTCATTGAGTTTGACCGGGTCAACTCGGTAATTACCGAGTTGACTCGGTTTGGTTTGTGGTACTATCAAACTGCCACCAAGAAACTTATAAAAAATGAGCTTGAAAATATTCTTTTAAGCACAAAAAAAACAGATCTGAACCAGTATGAGACACAAGTTATAACAACAACAATAAATCAATTCCGTGGTTGATTCTTAGGAGAAGAAGAACACTTAATCCACGAAAAAGAAACTGTTATGAACAGTACCGAGTATGAACAGTAACCGAGTTTGAACAGTGACCGAGTTTGAACAGTACCGAGTATGAACAGTAAACACATAATACAATACACCCTTTGTAACGCCCCGACCCGAAAGGGTAGAAGTATTACAAATATGGTGTGACATCAAAAGCATACAAAATCATAACACAAGCATAAACAGCGGAAGTCTCAAATAAATAACCAAAGGAAAATAAGTCAACACGACTAAGGTTAATATAAGATTCTTAAAGGACAGAATATCCAATCGAAATAACAAATGTCTTGAAAAGAAACAATTACATATATCAAAACTAAGATCTCTAGGGTAAGTCCACACTCAGCACTCATAGCCTGAAAGCAAATCAGCTCCTAGCTTTTAGATTAACCTGCAGCAGGAAAGAAAGTGCGGCTGAGATTACTAAAGCCCAGTTGAACAGATTATATAATCGAAAAAGCAAAAAGAATCGGAAATCTAAGGATACGATACAAGGTACAAGGTATCACATTACATGATCAATAGGGATACAAATATAAGGTAAGACAAATCAGAAGATCCAAATCATTAGTGGTAAGGTAATGAATCAGAGAATCAAATTAAGATTCAATCACCATTGCTCCAAAAATCATATCTTAGTAACCATGGAGTAGCTAGCTCCAAAATGTGAAAGACGTGGAAGCACCCAAACAATCAGTCACCAAATTTAACATATATATAATGTCATAATCCATCGTAATTCAAAAACAAATATAGGATGCATACCATAACGCCCCTTAAACAAAAATATTAATCTTCATAGTGCAAATATTATATCAAATGGGGGACCGGCTCCATGTGAGAAATCATCACCACACATGAGTCATGCTAAGGTGCAATCAATGACACGGTCATGTTACCTTCAAGGCTTAGAAACAAATAGTGGCTTGGTTCTCAAACTGAAGGGTTCAAAGCTAAAGTCATATCAGATAAGTTCATTTCAAAGGGTTGACATAGCTAGTTTCAATGTTCAAAGGTTCAAAATATCAAAGGTAGCTTAGCAGGAGTTCAAATTAGAACATAATAACAGATCATATAAGAAACCAAGATAAAAGGCCTAGAAACAAATGTAGCAAAAATCACCACGAGTAATCAAAGATTAGAGAGGAATATGTCATGAGAAACCATTAACGATAAGGTAAGAATATCTGACCTTATTCCGATGCAAAGATATAACCAAAGAAAAAGACAACAGGAATATCAAAATCCACTCCCTTGACCGAATCCTAAAGAAAATGATGAATTCGAAGTACAAACCATTCATTTTTAAGTTTACTTTCTAATTTTTGAGTTAACTTACCATTTTTTAGTAAAACTTTCCTTTTTTAGTAACTTTCCATTTTAGTAACTTTCATCATTTTGAAGATTTATTAAGTATTTTGAACTAGTTTAGGGACTTAATATGCCTCAACCTTACAAAGTTTTTAGGGTTAAATAAGACAACTTTCCATATTTCTGGGTTCTAATATGCAAAATCAACAATTTTCAAGGTTTTAATGTGTAATATCTAGAAGTTTCACTTTTATTCAGATATACCTTCCATTTCTGTATTTTACAGATTCAAACCCTTAATTTTAAATAATTTCATATTTAGTCCCTTTTTGTTATTAATTATTTAAACATTATCTTTAATTATCCATAATTACAACACTTAACAAGCCCTTATAGATTAAAATATGACAAATTCATTCTTTATACTTTAATTTACTAACAATACCTTATAATTTTTTAGAATTTACAATTTTAGTCCCTCTTATTTTAATTTATTCTTTCTATTTATTTATTATATGGTATTAAACCATTTTAAATCCAAAATATTCAATATGACCTTGTATACCTCTAAACTTTTTTATAGAATTTATTAAATATAATAAATGTCTAATACAGACCCCATAGTTTAGAAATTAATAACTTGTCCTTATACTTTAAATATCCAATTCGGTAACAAATTATTTCACAAAACCCTAATTAATTTTCCACAATCACAAAAATAATTATTTCCCAATTCATTGGCATTAAATGCACCTGGGAAAAACTTATCAAAACCCTAACCCTAATTCTATTCTTTACTTTTTCTTATTTTCGAAATCGGCATCACAAGTAATATTCCCCAATATTATTCGAATTCATACTAAATTTGTCCAACATTTTTTATGGGTTATATGTGATATGAACATCCTTTATAAAATATAAAATCACTATTTTACAAATAGTTTTAAGCGATTTCATAATTAACTAAAAATTAAGGTTTGCTAATATGTTTTAATTATTGTAGTAGCAATATAAAATGCATGAAATTTTTCCTATGCATAGATCCGATTATATGTTGAAAAGTGAGTTATTAAAAATACCTTTGATGATCAGTGATAATTTTATGAATTTATAGAATTCGGTTGCTTATTTGAACCCAAACCAATACCAAAATCGAACAAAGCCTTACACAATCTTCCCACTATTTTTCCCACAATTCTTGACCTTCAAATCACCTTAGAAAAATTGTCCTTGCCTTGTAAAAATTTTGAGCCGCCTCTTTTGATTTTATTAGGGTTTCGGGTTTAATTGTTTTAGAGAATTTACAAATGAAAATGAATAAAGGATATACCAAGAATATTAGGCCGAGTTATATGGCTTCTAGAATAGACTAAAATCAGATTTTATCATTTGCCAAATTTATTTTATGATTATCCTTATTTTAATGTAATTTAATTTGCATTATTATAAATACATTATTATTAATTTTTTCGGGCATAAATACATATTAAACAAAATACTATTATTGATTTTTTCTTATATAACATAAGTATTTTAATCTTTACATAAATTTTCTTATTGTCATAAGTTGCATTTTTATAATTTTCTAACCTTTAAAATGAATATTATTTATGCTTTTATGAAATTTTCTATGTATTAGGGGTATTTTGGTATAATTTCTTCACTTGTGAGTTTTTTAGGTTTTTTACAACATTCTTCCCATCTAAATAAAAAATTTCGTCCTCGAAATTGGAATGAAAGGATGGTAACGACTGAGAAATCGAAACGAAAACATAACCGAAACTAGACAAAGATTTGAGGATTAAATAGATCGCACATAGACTCTTCGGTCTCGCAGGTTAGCCTCCGCCTCTGGGTGATTCTTACAAAGAATCTTCAAAACGATAACTTTTGTTTTAATGACTCTCTCTTGACGATCCAGAATGAATTTTCAGGTTCCTCGGTCAAAGAACATATCAGGCTGAATCTGATCAACAAGGATAAAGATGCGACATGCAATGGCTGATAATGATATCCCCTCATAAGATGATCTAATGAAAGACTACTTTGTGAACGTGCGATATCTGCGGAGCGGGTAAGCGCCTGAACGATACGAAAACCTCTCCAATTAGTTCCAAAAATCTTCAAACGGTCCATTGAAACGAGGACCGAGCTTGCCTTAGTTCCAAGAACGTTTAGCTCCTCTGATGGCGAGAAAACTTCAGAAATACACGATCTCCAACTTGGAAATCTCTAAGTCTCGTTATGCTTATCAGCTAATCTCTTCTTGTAGAGATCTAGCTCTTCAATTTCTTCTTAGCAACAGCACACTTTCTCATTGTAATCTCGATGAGCTCCGGACCGTCCAATCAAACGCTCACCTACTTCATTCCAGCAAAATTAGGTTGCTTCGACATTTTCTACCGTACCAAAAGCTCGAAATCGGTGCTGCCTTGATCGCCTAGACATGCCAACTTTTATTGTACGCAACTTCCACCAAGCATATAAATAGTAATACCAAAAACTTACCTGTAAATTCTAAAGCAAAAGCCCTCAGCATATCTTCCAAAGTATGAATGGGTCATCTCTGGACTGACCATCGGTTTGAGGCTGAAATGCTGTACTGAACTTTATGACGAGTTACCAAGCTTTCTGTAATCCTTTCCAAATGAGACGTAAATTTCGGATCTCTGTCGGACACAATAGATGTCGAAGTTACCATGCAGTTCTTAAGTTTTGCCTGTCGAATATCTCCGCCCCCAACTTACTATTACAATAGTTCTTACGAATAGGTAAGAAAATGAGCAGACTTGGTTTTAGCACGAATCAACTACCAACCCAAATCGCATCATGTCTTTTTGAGTAGTATCGCAAAATCCAAGTTAACGAATTCCATGGAAATATATCCAGTTCCACAACAGGAAATTCCAAACGGCTTGTAACAAACCACTAGCCCCATCTGATGTTTAATTTTTGTCTGATAGACAAGTACAACATTTGGATACAAACGTAGCCACATCTTGCTTCATGCCATTCCACCAAAAGTACTGTTTCAAATCTCTATACATCTTGGTTGAACCTGGATGAATAGTAAATGGAGAACTATGAGCTTCCGTCATAAATCCTTTACCGAAGTGCCTGATATTAGGACACATCTAGCCTATCTTCAACACACAACACCGTCTTAATCAACCACTGAACTCAGTATGTTTACCGTCTTCAACATTCTGCACAATAGCCCACAACTCACCGTAGTCCCTTTGAGCTTCTTTGATCTGTAGCATGAGGTTAGACTCTATCCTCATACTCGCCCAATAGCCACCAGAACCTCGTACACATAGCTCAACATCCAAACGCTCTAAATCATGAAGGATTATGGTAATAAAACAGAGCTATTATCCAGATTTTCGACTAAGTGCGTCGGCAAACACATCTAGCCTTGCCCGGATGGTACAGGTGTTAGTGTCATAATCTTTCAGATGTTCCAACCATCTTCTCCTGGTCTCATGATGAAGTTATCGATGAGTAAATTTATATTTTGAGACTCTTTTGATCTGTAAATATATCAACAAGCTTCAACCATTCAGATAGTGTCTCCAGATCTTCAATGCAAAAAACCACGGGGGTAGACTAACTCATGATCATGGGTTTGATAATTTACCCTCATAAGGTTCGTTTTGTCTGAAGCGTAGGTCGATAACCTTCCCATGTTGCATCAAACACATACCCAAACCCTTTCTTCGATTGAATTCATCTGTATATCTGTAAAACCACCGGTACCTAGATGGAAGTTAGTCCATTATTCGTGAGCAGTCACCAATCTCCACGTTACTACATTCCTCAAAACTACTCCTTGTCGCTGCTCTCCGGTCACACACAATTTATCACCCTTTCTTTTCGCTGGGTTAAGAGGTAAAGCTTATCGGGAGAAACCTCTACAATACGTCGGTAATAGCACAGCAAGCCTCCAGGATTAATTACTAACTTCCGTCACTGTAGTAGGTATCGGCCATTTGGTGAAGCTTCAACCTTTGGGATGGATCCATAATTGATGCCGTCTGCAGATACAATATGACCAAGGAAGAAAGCGTCTTGTGTAACCAGAACTCGCACTTCGAAAAACTTCGCATACAATACTTCTTCTGTCTATAGAATCTACAACACAATCGTTGATGTTGCTCATGCTATTCTTCAGAACTTGGTGTAAACGAGGATGACGTCAATGAAAACATATAACGAACTATCGAGGTATGTGGAAAATACGTTCTTCATATCCATAAACCACAGCTCAGGACATTAGTCAGACCGAAGGGCATATAACCAGGGAATTCGTAATAGTGGCCATAAACGCGTTACGAAAAGCAGTCTTACGAAATTATCCTGCGCTCTCAACGAAGCTGTTGAATACCAGATCGCAAATCTTATCTTAGAAAAATTATTTGGCCCTTGAGTGGTCAAACAAATCGTCTGATTTCGCGGCTAGGAAGAGGATAGCGGTTTACGAATAGTAATACGGTTGAGTTCGCGGTTAATATCAATACAACAAGGCTTGCTCCCCATTTTTTTCTTAAAACAAATAAGACCGGTTTGTGCACCCCACGGTGAAACACTTGGTATAATAAGCCATTGCCAACAGCGCCCTGTAACTGCTCCTTTTACTCCTTCAATTCAACATTGTGCCATACGATAGAGCACTTTGAGATAGGTTCAGACCGGGGAATTAACTCAATGACAAAATATCATTCTCTCAGCGGCGGAAGTCCAGGAAGTTCATTCAGGGTAAAACATCAGCGAATTCCACGAACAACAGAATGTTTTTCAAATATTAGGATCTCCAAAGATGTGTCCATAAAACAGATAGCCAGAGAAAAAAATTGGCTACCATGTGAATTCATAGGTACGTGGCCTTATTGCAGAGATGAGCTTAACGACTTATAGCGTGCGAGGAACATGATAAACAAATTCAGGTTGGCGAACGTTACAAAGATCACAGTACCTTAGCTATAGCAGTCAATGGTAGCTCGATGTGGAAGCCCAACCAATCCATGCATGATAACACATCTAAGTCAAGCATTTGGATAAGATGTATATTCGCAGGACGATCACGATCATCAAAACGTAGAGGGCAGTTAACATTTTCATGGTCAATAAGCTTATGGTTCTTCATTGGGGTTGAATTGATTAACACGTATAAATAATTGGTGTAGGATTCATATTTATGATTCTTTGCAAATGTGGTAGATTTTATAGTATGTGTAGCCAATAGTATCAAATAATACGAAGACAGTACGATCTCAATGTACAAGCCAGTACGGTAATGTTACCTGAAAGTCTTGGTCCACGCCTGTCACAGAGTCGTAGCATTAACCCGTCTGTAGTAGGAGGTAGTCTTGCAAAATCTGGCTGGCTTACTCTGCGTTCTGCTTCGTCCTGGGGACTATCCTTACTCTTATGTTGAGTAGACCCGCAAGTAAAACAGCACCCAAGGTAGCCTTATTATAACACTGTTGAGGCTTTCCACAAGAGTACCAAAGAGGTGGAGGAGAGCAAAGTTTCAGTAGACCTCCTTTGACTTGCTGAACCTGAAGATGACACTGGTTAAATTACCGAGTTGACTGACCCCTGTGCTGACGCTGGTTTGTTGTTACCCTGACCCGGGCGGTCATTTCCATTCACCTTACCAGCAACACTCTGATCCTGACCCCGGGGAAAAATCTGTCGTTTAGATTCTTAAAACCGATCCTGACGACCACGCATGCTCAAACACTCTGTCCTGACGGCCCATTTACTCATTGCTGACCCTGGTCATAAACGCATTCTCTTGTTCTCCTGTGGGCCCTATCCCCTGTTCTGAATCCGATTACCATCTTATCCCGCTTATTCGAATTTCCACTCTCATGCAATAACTCAATGTTTCGGCGGCTGTATAGCAGCAACCCTGCGCACCATTGTATAATTCAGTATTAACTGATGCTGATAATAAATCCACTTCTTTAACCCCACTTGAAATGTCTAGCTTGCCTTTGGGCATCTACCAGCAGAGTTCCAACTAAAACTAGCCAATTCTAGTGTACCTCTCATATACATCCCAGAATTCTCTCGATCCAGCTGTCATATCGACCCATACTCCCACGCTCTAACGTTGCTGTTCAGGATGCAGGAATAAATACCTGTTGTAAATGATCTAAAAAGCAAACTAGTATAGTTATCGGACAAAATGCATCGCCCTCCAACCTGAGTACGCAAATGAGATTTCCACCAACTCTCCAGTGCATCACCCTCTTGTTTTATACGCATGCACGGACGAGTCTTGAAATTGTCGGGAATCCCAAAACTTGAAATTAACTTCTCCATATGCGGTAATCCAAGTCTTCTGGACTCTTGGCAGGAGTGGCGCAGACGAAACGCAAGCGGTTTTTAACTTAGTAAACCTTTCGATCCAAACTTGAATCCTTGGGGTCTTGTAGCTCACCACCACCACCAACTGAAGGTCCAGGCACCCATCTTGATGTCATTGGTGATCTGAATTCTCAATAGAAGACGTTTTTTTAAGGTTAGGCGAGAGCAATTGGACACTAGCAGCAGTAATCAATTGGCATTCGAAGTTAGGAACTTCGTCATCCGTATTTCTTATGGGTAGTCACCATCTGAACGATCGAGTGGGGATAACGATTAGCATAACGAAAAACAAGATGGTTTACGGAAGAGTGTTACGCAGCAAAGGAACCTCATGTATACCCAATCCTACAGCGGTCATTGACTTAGCCTCTAAGGTAATAATACCCGTCATGTAATAACCTGGCTCTGATACCAATAAATTGTAACGCCCCGACCCGGACAAGAGTAGATAGTATACAATTTGGTTTTTGTGAAAAACACAAAAGCATACATAATCATAAACACAAGAATAAAAAGCGGAAGTTCTCAAATAAATATCCAAAGGAAAAAAGTCAACATGACTTAAGGTACAATAAGTTCTTAAAGGACAGTCATTATACCAAACGAATAACAAATGTCATTGAATAAGAAACAATTCATGTATCAAACTAAGATCAATAGGTGGTAAGTCCACACTCAGCACTAATAGCATCAAGCATACCCAGCTCTCAGCTTAGATACTGCCGCAGGGAAAAGAAAAGGTGCGGCATGAGCCTTACAAAGCCCAGTGAACAGATATATATAATCGAATGCAAAAAGGATATCGAAATCAAAGGATACGATACAAGGTACAAAGGATATCACAATACATGATCAAAGGGATACAAATATAAGGTAAGACAAATCAGAAGATCAAATCATAGTGTAAGGTAAGATGAATCAGAGAATCAAATTAAGTTCAATCACCAAGCCCAAACAAAATCATATTATTAGTAACATTAGAGTAGCTAGCTCCAAATGTGAAAGACGTGGAATGCACCCAACCATCAGATCACCAATTATACATCATATTCATAATGTCATAATCCATACGAATACAAAAACAAAATCTAGGATGAATTCCATACGCCCCTTAAACAATATTATTTTTCATAGGCAATATAATATCAAATGGGGGACGGGGTGTGATTCTTGAAAATCAATCAACCCACAAATGAGTCATGCCAAAGGTGCATCAATGACACGACCATGTTACCTTCATGGCTAGGAAAAAAACAAATAGTGGCTTGTTCTTCAAACATGAAGGGTTTTCAAAGCAAAAGTCATCATCAAAGTTCTTTTCAAAGGACATAGCACACAAAGTTTTAATGTCAAAGGTTCAAATATCTAAAGGTAGATAGCAGGGTTCAAATTGAGACATAATACAGTCATATGAAGAGAACAAGATAAATGGCCTCAGATCAAATGTAGCAAATTCAATGAGTAATCAAGTGAGAGGAATATGTCATGAGAGGAAACTTAACGATAAGGTCAGATTATCTGTCAATTATTCAGAAGCAAAGCAATAAACCAAAGAAAACACAACAGAAATACTTCAAAAATCACTCCTCTTGATTCCCGAACCTAAAGAGAATTGATGAATTCGAATTACAAACCATTCATTTTAAGTTTACTTTCTATTTTTAGAAACTTTCCATTTTTAGTAACTTTCTATTTTTAGAAACTTTCCATTTTTAGTAATTCCTTTCTTAGTAATATTCATCATTTGAGATTCTATTAAGTATTTTGAATGGTTTAGGACTTAATATGCCAACCTTACAAGTTTAGGTTTAAATATGACACTTTCCAGTATTTTAGGGTTTATTTATGCAAAAATCACAAACTCATTTTTTCAAGGTTAAAAGTGTAAATATCAATGTTTCACATATTTATTCAGATTATACCTTCCATTTTCTGTTATTTAAAGTCAAACCCTTAATTTTACATAATTTACATATTTAGTCCTTTTTGTTTATCAAATACAATTAATCATTATCTTTAATTATCCATATTTTACAAACAAGCCCTTTATAGATTCATATATGATCTAAATCATTACTTTATACATTTATTACTATACCTAACTTATACTTTTCTGAATTTACAATTTCAGTCCCCCTATTTTAACTTAATTACCTTTTCTAATTATCTTTATTATATGTAATTAACCATTTTAAATCCAAAATAATATCCAAATATGGACCTTTATACCCCCCCCAACTCTATTTTTATATAGAATAATTAAAATATAATAACTTGTTCTAAAATAGACCCCTAGTTTCTGATAAATTACAAAAACAAGTCTTATACTTTAAATATCCAATTCGGCTAACAAAATTAATTCACAAAAACACTTATTAATTTTTTACCACAATCACAAAAATAATTATTTTCCCAATTCTTGGCATTAAATAGCAACTGGAAAAAATATTCAAAACCCTAACCCTAATTCTAATTCTTTCCCTTTTCCTTATTTTTGATTGACAATCGGTGTAAAACATAAGGGTATATCCCCAATAATTATTCGAAAATTCATCCTAAATTTTTCCAACAATTTTTCGGAGTTATATGTGATAGAAAAAACTTAGAAAAAATATAAAATCAATTTTACAAATTATTTTTTATGCGATTTATATATTACTAAAATTAGGGGTTTCTAATATTGTTTTAATTATTTCGAGAGCAATATATAATGCAGAACATTTTTCTATGCATAGATCGAATTAATATGATTGATGAAAAGTGAGTTATAAAAATACCTTTGATGATCCTTGATAATTTTATGAATTTATAGAATCCGGTTGCTTATTCGAACCCAAAACCAATACCAAAATCGAACAAAGCCTTATAGAATCTTCCCACTATTTTTCCCTCAATCCTTGACCTTCAAATAACTTAGAAAAATCATGCCTTGCCTTGGAGAGGATTAATAGGTTAGACATGGATTTGTTGGATTGATGTTGATGCTGTCGATGTTGTTGATGTTGTTATATTATTGTTGGTTGACTCATTGAGTTTGACCGGGTCAACTCGGTAATTACCGAGTTAACTCGGTTTGGTTTGTGGTACTATCAAACTGCCACCAAGAAACTTATAAAAAATGAGCTTGAAAATATTCTTTTAAGCACAAAAAAAACAGATCTGAACCAGTATGAGACACAAGTTATAACAACAACAATAAATCAATTCCGTGGTTGATTCTTAAGAGAAGAAGAACACTTAATCCACGAAAAAGAAACTGTTATGAACAGTACCAAGTATGAACAGTAACCGAGTTTGAATAGTACCGAGTTTAAACAGTGATCGAGTATGAACAGTAACCGAGTTTGAACAGTAACCGAGTATGAACAGTAAACACATAATACAATACACCCCTGCAGCTCTGATACCAATTGTAGATAATAAATGACATATAATATCAGGGATTAAAAACAGATCTGGAGGTATGGTAAAGTGAAATAAATGTGTAGCCATATTATTAGAGAATTAAAGGATAAGTGAGATGGGAAGAGTCTATGTGTTAGAGAGAGAACACACACACACACTTTTACAAAAGTGAACTTCACCCCTCCATGGAAGTATGGAGGGGGTATTTATAGTCCTGGTGACACACAACTATCGTAGCTTGTCATTATTAGTCCCTATGTGTCACGTTATAAATAAACTAATGTAATTCTGTGTTTGTCACCATATTTTAAGGCTAACACATTCTTTGTCTGATTTAGATGCTTATAATGAAATGCAGTGCTTATATCTTTATAAGGTCAAAGAATGTGAATATCTTGCAGAAAAGCTTTCGAAACAAATTGAAAATGTCAATGAAAAGGTTTATAATGGGCTCTCACGAAGTTTTGCTAAATTAGAAAAACATTCAATTTCTCTTGAACTTGATTTACAACATTGCAAAGAAAAGTTAAAAAATGACACAGTTTGCAAAGACAACGCGTCAAATGTATTTCGAAAAGAACGAGAACAATATCATGAAATACAATATTTGAAAGCTCAACTGCAAGATAAGAACACTGCAATCAGTGAGTTAAAGAAACTTGTTGAAAGAAGCAAAGGAAAATCTGTTGAAACTCAGTTTGATAGACCATTTGTTGTTCGACAACCAAATGCCCAACGGATTCCAAAACCACCAGTTTCAGGAAAGCCGACTCCATTCTCAAACTCTCCTGTAATAAGAACTTTCTCAAAGAAAGAGTCGGTTGACAAAACTAATGTGTCAGATGGTTCATCTATACCAGTCACTGCACAGATTTTACCTTCAACAGCAAACAAAGCTGTAAGAAACACAAAAGTTCTTAAACCAGGAATACTAATCCTCACGTGTCAACCTCTACAAGAGTAATTCACAGACCTAGTGTTAGCAGACCACATCTTAAGAGCAATCCAGTGAAAGATAAGGTCGTGCAAAACAATAGTCAAGTGAAGTTTAAGAAGACAGAAGCAGAAGACCACCGTAGGATTTCTAGTATTTCTAATAAAACAAAGTCTGTAACTGCGTGTAATGACAGTTTAAATTCTAGAACTATGAATGTTAATGATGTTTGTGCTGATTGTGGAAAATGTGTGTTTAATTTGAATCATGATGCTTGTGTTTCCAAATACTTGAATGACGTGAATGCTAGAACTAAGAAGCCTAAAGTAGTTCCTATTAGCACTAGAAAACCTAAAAATAAAGCGAACGAATTTGTTGCAACACCCCATAAGAAAATAGTTGCACCAGATACCACTATTCAGAAATCTAAGAGCTACTTTAGGGAGTTGTACGAGAATACATATAAGGAATGGAAATGGTGGATAGAAAAACAAAGTTCTTTAGGATATAAATGGACACCCAAACCACCTAAGACCAAAAAGATATGGATGCCTAAAAACAGGACAGAAAATGTATCAACAAGTATTAGTCCCACTATAGACAACGTCTCTAGGATAACTAATGTCTTAAAGATATCGAACTCCTTAGGATCCAACTTGTCAAATGTTCTATCTTCCTCTAATTCTCTTGCAGATTGTTCAACTCGTCCTGTTCATTGTTGAATCTGAATGTACAAAGCACATGACGGGCAATCTAAAGCTTCTATGCAATTTCGTTGAGAAATTTCTAGGTACTGTTCGTTTTGGGAATGATTAATTTGCTCCGATTCTTGGCTATGGAGACTTGATTCAAGGAAATGTCCTGATAAAACGGGTTTATTAAGTCGAAGGCCTCAATCACAATCTTTTCTCAGTTGGTCAGTTTTGTGATGCGGATTTGGAAGTTGCTTTCTGGAAATCTACGTGTTATGTGAGAGATCTCAGGGAAACGATTTACTCACTGGTAATTGTGGATCTGATCTCTACACAATTTCTCTTTAAGAGTCGACTTCAGTAACTCCTCTCTATCTAATAGCTAAAGCCTCACTAACTCAATCATGGTTATGGCATCGAAGACTTTCCCATCTCAACTTCGACTACATCAACCTGCTTTCTAAGAAAGATATTATGATTGGACTGCCAAAGCTGAAATATGTAAAGGATCAACTATGTTCCTCTTGTGAAGTGAGTAAAGCTAAAAGAAGCTCGTTCAAGTTAAAGGCTGTTCCAAGTTCCAAAGGACGGCTAAATTTGCTTCATATGGACTTATGTTGTTCAATGCGGGTTGCTAGCATAAATGGGAAGAAATACATTCTGGTTATAGTTGATGACTATTCTCAATATACTTGAACTCTCTTTCTTTGATCCAAGGATGAGACACCAGATGTGCTAAAGGAATTTCTCACGATGATTCAACGCAATCTTCAAGCAAAAGTTATCACTGTCCGGACTGACAGAGGCACATAGTTCTTAAACAAGACACTCCATGCTTATTTCAAGGAAGAAGGCATTGAACATCAAACTTCTACTCCTCGAACACCTTAACAGAACGGCGTTGTCGAAAGACGAAACCGTACTCTAGTTGAGGCTGCTCGAACAATGTTGTTAGCTTCTAAACTTCCATTGTTCTTTTGGGTTGAAGCAATCGCAACCGCATGCTATACTTGATACCGATCCATCATTATCTCGACTCATGGAAAGACGGCGTATCACATCATCAATAACAGGAAACCTTCTATCAAACACCTTCACATCTTTGGTTGCCTTTGTTATCTAACTAGAGATGGTGAAAATTTAGATAAGATTAAAGAAAAAGGAGATCCATGTGTCATGGTGGGATATTCTACTCAATCGAAGGGGTATCATATTTACAATAAGCAAACTCGATTAATAGTTGAATCCATTCACATAAAGTTTGATGAAATCAAAGAAATGACGTTTGCTAAAAGTAACACTTCAGGCCATGTTCCTCCAAGACAAGAGATGTCTGTTGATAATCCTTCAGGCCTCGTTCTTCAAGAACAACAAAAGGCATCAGATTATGACAACTCTGACCCCGTGCCCCCACTACAAGATGTTGTTCCTCTAGCAGACAAGACTGATTTGTCACAATAAGAGTTGGAATTTCTATTCAATCCTTTGTTTGAAGAATATTTCCCTGCAGGAAATTAAAGTGTGCAAAAGTCTACTTCTCCCATCGATAATTCTAAGCAAAAAGTCACACAACCTACAGCGAATGTTCAACAACCGTCAACTCTAACAACATATGTCAATGCTGAGGACGACAACAATGTTCAAGTAGAAGATGCATCGTTTCAAAATAATGATTTTATCAATCCTTTATGTACACCGATACAAGAAATTGCTAAGTCTTCCTCATAAAATATTGATAATTCCAATATGCATGCCTTTTATCAACCATACGGTTCCGAATAGCAATGGACAAAAGATCACCCGCTAGAACAAGTTCGTGGAAATCTATCCAAGCAAGTGCAAACACGACAACAACTTGCAACAGATCCTGAAATGTGTATGTTCATACTCACCGTGAGTACAGCTGAACCGAAAAAACATTAAGGAAGCAATGGCTGATTTTGCATGGATTGAAGCAATGCAGGAAGAACTTCATTAGTTTGACAGACTACAAGTCTGGGAACTCGCCGACAAACCCTTTGGCAAGATTATTATAAAGCTAAAGTGGTTATGGAAGAACAAAAAGGATGAAGATCAAACTGTAATTCGTAATAAGGCACAACTTGTAGCTAAGGGATATGCTCAGGAAGAGGGTATTGATTTTGAAGAATCATTTGCACCAGTTGCTCGATTGGAAGCTGTTCGGATCTTTGTCGCGTATGCAGCACACAAGTATTTTCTAATTTATCAGATGGACGTGAAAATGACATTTCTTAATGGTCCACTAAAGGAGGAGGTTTATGTTGTATAACCAGAAGGGTTCGTTGATCTTGATCATCCAGAAAAGGTTTACCGACTAAGGAAAGCTCTATATGGATTAAAGCAAGCTTCGAGAGCCTGGTATGATGAACTCTCAAACTTCCTCATGTCTAAAGGTTTTACTAAAGGTACAATTGACCCTACTCTGTTCACGATAAGATACAAGGAGGATATTCTACTTGTGCAAATTTAACGTCTGATGACAATTTTTAGTGTCCCTACAAACCTAACATTATTCAAAAGATTATGAAAAATTAATGCACAGAAGATTTAAGAATGTCCTGTAATGGGGGAAATGAAATTATTTAGACTTCAATCCACTAATCCCCACGAGGTCATCTTTATCAATCAGAGCCAAGTACGCTTTAAAATTCGAAAGAAACATAGTATGACAAAAGTGAAAGCGTTGGTACACCAATGCTACAAACTAAACTTGATGCGACTTGGAGTGGAAAAACCATAGACCAAACTGACTATCGTAGTAAAATTGGGTCACTCATGGAATCTGACATCTAGTAAACCAACATAGTGCATAGCAGTATGTTATTGTCACGTTATCAAGCACGACCTGACTGAAAAATCCTCAAAGAGTTAAAAGATCTTTCAATACTTAAGGGGTACAATAACGTGGGACTCTGGTATCCGAAGATTCTGGCTTTGAACTCACAGCTTTTTCCAGAATTTCCCGACCATGTCGGATGCCGTTGATACCGCAAAAGCACTTCTAGCGATAACAAGTTCCTAGGTGATAAGTTAGTCAGTTGGATGTCAAAGAAACAAGATTGCACTGCAATGTCATCAGCAGAGGCTGAATACGTGACGTTATCCGCAAGTTGTGCTTAAGTAATGTGGATGAGGACATAGCTTAAGGATTATGGCTTCAACTACAACAAAATACCATTATACTGCGACTCCCAGTCAGCCATAGCGATATCATGCAACCCCGTGCAGCACTCCCGTACCAAGCACATCCATTACCCCCTATCATTTCATCAAGGAACATTTGAAATGTATAATTGAATTGTACTTTGTCAGAACTGAATACCAACTAGCTGACATGTTTACTAAAGCCCTTCCTAAAGAAAGGTTTCAGTATCTCGTCAGATGGATTGGTATGAGATGTTTAACTCCAACAGAACTGGAGGTTTTAACAAAATGAATCTGCTTGATATTCCATCAAACATTAACTTGTAAATATTTGTAGAAATGTAAATACAAAAATATAAAACATATAAAACCAAATACAAAATCAAAAAATCAAAAAATGTTACACAAAAAGAATCTTCTCGACATGTCTCTTGGAATCGATAACATTTACGTGCCTAGAAATGTCGATTAATATTGACACGGGTGTGTAAATGAAGTTCGAGAGAGTTTAAATGCTTTCAAAACATGTCATTTCTAATTTTTCTTAATGGCTTATGTGCAAATATCAGTACGTAACCCGGACTTCAAATAAAGGAAAGTTTATCTATAAAGATAACTTATCCTAACAACGAGAAATTCAACGTTTCTCGGTCTTGAGCTGTTCTTACAAGACATTCAAAGTTTTAAGCTCAAGAAAAAGGATAGTGTACGCATAAGTGCGCTTACCCTTAGAGTTGGAAGAGAAGTCTTCTAACATGATGTTTTTCAAAATGTTGAACACAATTTTTCAAGAATTTCTCACTAACGATTCATAATCTTTCAAAATTGTGTGTTCAACACTCCATCTTTCAAGGGGGAGTTTTTCGAAAAATCACATATAATGAGTTTGGATACATCATCTCACGACCATTCTTATGTATTCAAACCATTCCCAAAAAGTCTCTTAATAACAACAAGATAATAATGACAATTCAATAGAATGATAGTTATAAGACGACTAAGTGTTCAACCTCAATTTTATATCGATTTTACAACTTGGTATCATTTTTATTGGTGTCAAACATATGTAAAATTGAGGGGGAGCAAGATGACACAGTTCTATGTAATTCATGCTAAGTAAAAGATTTCCTCATGGTATTTCAAGACAAATTTTAATCACCTGGTATTTCAAAACTAAGTGATTAGTGTTTAAAATAAGGGGAGAAATGTAATTAAAATGTGATCTAAAAGACTTAAAGTGCTATTCGGAAACGGTTTTATGGTTTGATCTTATACCCAACAACATCTTAATTTCACGACGATTCTGAAGTCATAAGGTGGTTAGGTTAAGAATCAATCCTATGATCTAACTAGAACCGGAGGGATCTACCCCAGGACACTCCATAGTTAGAAATAGCCGTCCTTAGGTATGATTGGAGATGAATGTGTAAACGGGAAAAATGCCGACTAAGACTGAGTTAACACTGGAACAATCACAACAAGGTGTTAGTAATGACATCTTGGTAAGCATTGAAGGGCTTGAAGAATTAAAAAGAAATGTATGGATAAAGGGTGAAAAGAAAGAAGCCCTCCAAACAACTTTAGGCAGAAACCGGGTTAATATATAATCTATCAGATTCACAAAGATGAATTCTGGTATTGAAGACAAGACATCATGGACCCAGTGATGCACTGTACAACCCTTCCCAACCATTCGAGTTTCTCTCAATAGAAACTTTTCTCATTTGTCACGGAGATACACACGACTTCTATTGACTTTCTCACTCTGAGTTAGTTAATATTGAATAGGTGGCAGTCTGCTCCAGCCTCCAATTACTAAAAAACCAAAACGCACTAATTGAGTCTAGAGCCAAGAGATCAACAAATAAATCTCATTAGGACACATTCCATGACAAACACTTGTTGAACACCATTAAGTTCACAAGCTGTTAACAAGAGTCCTACGCATTATCCTTGTGATTCTGCCAGAACATTCAGAGTGACACTCTTTAGTATTCATAATGACGAATGAAAATCCTTCCAGTGTCATCATCAAACAGCACTGTAGTAGGTGACTTGCGAGATTCTATATGAATCAAGCTTGTGTCAACTGGATATCGATAATGGTCCAGTAAATGAATTGATGACATAATCAGAAATATAGTAAATATCTTATTCACTCTTACCGTGTTGTCTGCTTTGAGACGTTCCGATAAAGAGATCTAGCAAGCATGGTGTATCTAATACTTCGGTGTTAGAAGATCCTACGCTTTGAGCTAGAAACCCTGTCAAGGAGATTCTTTGAATCTACCTGATCACAGGTATAGTATTTATACTGTAAAACGGTCCTCACGGAACTAGAGGTTAATGCAACCGAAACTTAACGAATGACAAAGCCATATTCGTTCATATCTGCTGTTTATCACTAACATTCAAATGCAGGTACAAACGACGGTGTTGCCGCCTCATTCTAGCAAAGTCGGATTCATCACCACATGCTCATGCTCAAACTACAAAGACATACTATTGGCATCAAAATTCAAGAATCAAGAAAGCTTAAGTTCATTCAAAGATAAAGACTTCCGCAAACTCTGATATTAACGATAACTCCTCAGAAACCATGCTTCGGGGGAGATTATTAGAAAGCTTTCAAGATGATGCAAAGTATGAGCATGTTGGTCAAGACACAAGATCGCAAGGTGACAAAGACGTTCATGACAAGCAAGGAGAAAGATTTAAAGATCTTTGAATCAATGACAAAGTCGAAAGACAATGACAAGAGCTCAAGATCTAAGATCACAAAAGCATGAAGGAACAATCCTACAACATGATAAATACCAATGACTTAAGAACTCAATGACAAAGTAATCTTAACAAAGTCCAAGGAAGCAAGATTCAAGATCTCACCCAGAGAATTCGAAGACCACTCATTAGGGGAGATTGTCAGCCTCAAATATGTTTGTGAACATAGAAGCTCAGAATCTGAAGGATACCTCCATAAGGAGACCATGCTTCGGGGGAGATTGTTAGCCTCAAAATATCGAGTCAAACATGGAATCATGGTCTTTGTGTATTAAATGTTGTAATAGGATAAGAACGGGTCAACCGGTCGTATTTATGTAAACTAATCAATTACGTATATCGGGTGAAAGCCCAAGTAGTCCCGAGCCTGGCCCCTAGAAAACCCTAGGAGTGTATGACCTAGTGGTAAAGTATAAATACTCCTCTCCATCTAGGAAAAGGAGAGGTGGTTCATTTGTAAACAATTCACTAGCAATCTAATCATACATCTTTTCTCTCACTTTCTCTCTCTACTTTCTCTTTCTAAATTCTTCCATCCTTCTCTCTACTTTCTTGTTCCATTTGTATTATGAAATGAAGATGACATAGATTACCGGGTTCCTACACTTCGCCATTAGAACAAGTGCCATGTTCATTGCAGTTGTAAGATCCGTAATGTCTTCGGGATTTGGCATCGGTTGTTGCATGTAGTTCGTGTTGAATGATGGTTATGGGTTGAAGTTGTTGTTGTTGGGAAGTGGTTGTTGCATGTAGGTACTTGGTGATGGTTGATCTGGGTGAAATACTAGATAATTGAAAGGATTGTTGTAATTTGCCATGAATGCCAAAGGATCTTGTGTTCTTGCAAGTCGTTCTGCTCTTAGATCATTTAACTCCTTTTGATTGTATTTTAAGAAGTCATACAATTAAGTGTAATCTACTTCATGCAAGTCCTTTGTTTGATGAACAATGGTAACATGTCGACTCCATTCTGGTTGTAAGTTGTTTAGGAACTTGAGATTGCTGGCAATCTTTTCTGTAAATTGTTTGTTTCTCTTGAAATCATTTATCAACTTTGAGAAACGATGATAGTAAGACTCAATCGATTCCCCATCAGTTGAGGTAAACCTTTCCCATTCATCAAACAACTTAGCCTTTTTCTCTTGAATTTCTATATCAGAGCCTTTCATCATTTGTTGAACACGTAACCAGATTTCCTAAGCAGTATCACAACTATATACAACAGCATAGATGTCTTTAGAAAGACCCGAAAGTATAGTCTGAATGGCTTGATCATCAGCTTCTACTTGTTTAAGTTCCTTTTCAGTGAGTGTTGAAGATCATTTAAAACTCATCTAGGATCTATAATATATAAAAATAACAAAGGTTGTTGTTATGCAGCGGAATTTAAACAAAGACAATGTTATTAACAAGGTTTACATTCACATAAGCCCCAATTCTATTTGATCATGATAGAACGTGTTACCTAACTGTAACATGGATCAAAGATACCTTGACCTTAGGGCTAAAACGATCTCATGTAGATCGCATAAAGGAGAACGATCTCAAGTGGTGAGATCGTTGGTGTTTTCCTAAAACATGATTAATACACACCTACAAAAAATGTCTATGGATCTCTTTATATATATAGTCCATCTAGACTTACAAAGGAAACCTAAAATCTTTCCCAATCTTGATCTTTATCTTTTTAAGCAAGTCTTCTAGAATCCTCTATCTTCTAGAATTTCATGATGTCGATCTTGATCCTTTTGTATCATCAAATCAATAAATCCCAACAATTTTCCCTAATATGATGATGACAAAAAAAAATAGTAAACTGACAAGATGATCCATAGTAGCTTAATCTTCAGCAATCTTCCTCTATTGAATAATAAGCTTTGTCTTCAACTTAAGCACTTGAACATCTTGTACATCTTCAAATCTGATCTTCCATGAATGAAACAGATTCTAATCTTCCTCTTTACTTAAGATCTCCATGAACTTGTTGATACTTTTTCAAACAATGAAGCCTTCAATTCTTATTCCATGCCATGCCACGACACTTAATAAGTTGCTAATCATATGATATCATCTCTGTAACATCTTCCCCTTTTTGTCATTATCCATTAGGGGACTGTGAACATATGCAACTTTGATCTTTACAACTACAAACCATATATTAAACTTCTAATCCAAGCTTTCCAATGTCTCAAATTACCCTCCATGACGCACAATACAAATAATGAATTCAAGCAGTAGAAACTTAAACTAGCAACAGTAATAATGACTTAGCAGTAGTAATATTCTTACATAAGGTTTAACTTGTTTTGCACAAGTAAAAACCTTCCCCTCAAATGGTGCATTTAACATATCTAAATGGTTAAACACTTTATCATATTCTTCCCCTGAAACCAATATGTTAACCATCTCATGACCAAAAGTAATAGAATCAACCATAAGAACACGACATCGAGGCAAGATCATACACTCGTACCTATTCAACACTGGTAGCAACAGCAAGAAATTGTTCTTCCACGCCCAAGAACTTCATGTCAACTATCTCTTTGTTATATCCCACAAGCCTTTTATCAAGTTTCAACTAAAAAATGACTTCGGTTAATTCGGATGGAGAATAGAAAAGAAACTCCTGATCAGTAGTGACACATAACAACCCTTGACCGGAGGGTAACATCACAGCAGACGTAAAACCTCTTTTAGATTCTTCTTCATCATTTTTGCTCACGGTAACATCCAATGACACTTGTTTATATAGACACACTACACCAATAGAATTCCATATCCGTACAATTCCATGTTCACCAATGGACAAAAACTAGAATGCTGACTTGTCACTTATTTTCTTACCACGAGTACACGAGGCAAAGGAAGATGTGGAACCAATAACGCATACAGTTTCAATTGCTTCATTTGTAGGTATACCTATCGTGTAACTATAGTCATGAAGGTTCCACAAGTTTATAACCTGATCTTGACTACTACTCAAAAGAGTCTATCCATCTTCTGTTATTGCAATAGAAGTCACTGAAGAATGATGTCTCTCTAAAGTTGCAACACATTTCTTGCTTGTAAGATCCCAAACTCGCGCAGTTGTATCATCACTTCCCGAAAAAAGGAGTAGACGAGTGGGATCAGGATGAAATGTTACACAATTCACAACTCCTTTATGGCCCTTAAAGAAATGTGTGTAAAAACCACCATCAACGTCCCATACAAGTACTTTGCCTTCAGCTCCAGCAGTAGCTAGCAAACCACCAGAAGCATGGCATGCCATACCCATTACTGGACCCGTGTGACCCTTCCAAGAACATAAGCATTTAAGAGTTGAGAGATCCTAGACCCTAATTTGACGACTATGACTAGCCGAGAAGAGAAACTTATCATCGGGACTGAGAGCGAGAGCCGTAACAGCCTCTGAATCGCCTTCATCTTTATAAGAACCATGGAAGAAATTTCTTCAGCCAAGAATTCTTTCTCTTCAGCTTTGTAATTAACGACAATCATTGGTTTGTCAGCTGAACCCGGGATAACCTTAAATGGCCAATTCATCATATAACTTTGACCGTCGCATCTTTAAACTTTTTACCCATCAAACGTTTTGCATCAAAAACAGTGTTAATAGGATTCATGGAGACTTGATTCTTAGCAGCATCACCTATCAAATGTTCCGTATCGGTGAAAGCAACGTAAGACGGTGTGGTTCTGTTGCCTTGATCATTAAAAATGATCTCAGCACGACCAGCTTGCCAGGAAGCAACACACGAGTACGTTGTACCTAAATCAATACCGATCGCTGGTCTTTCACAGTTTCCTTTACTGTGATTACTCTTCGTATTCATCATCAACTTTTGAGGTTTTTAGAAATTGGGGTTTCCATAAAAAAATGATTTAAGAATTAAAACCCTAATTTTCACAAACATCTTTATCCTCTTCATACCTCAATACCTTCTCTTTAATACCTAAGTGTTCAAAGAAAAACTTCCAATAACAATAACAATAACACTATTAAAAACAAAGAAGAAAAGATAAAGTAAAACCATACCACTTCAAATCTACTTTTCTACAGAAGATTTTAAAATTTTGTATCTTTCAATTAAAAGCTCATATTGAAGATCCCTCTAGTGAGAATATACCTTTATAAGTAAAGAACCTTCAATAAAAATTTCATTAAGATCCAACGGTTAACGAATGAGATATCCCCTTTTTACCACAGCTGTGCAGAAAGTGACAAAAAATAGAAACCAAAATCAAATTTTTTAGGTTTCTTTGAATACAAAATCTTCTTTCTTTGATTGTAAAACCTTGTAGATCCTAGATCATGAGCCACTTGGCTCTGATACCAATTGTTAAAGATCATTTAAAACTCATCTAGGATCTATAATATATAAAAATAACAAAGGTTGTTGTTGCACAGCGGAATTTACACAAAGATAATGTTTATGTAAAAATTAACAATCACAATAAGCCCGCAATTTCTATTTGGATCAATGATAGAAAACTGTTACCTAACTGTAACAGGTATCAAATACACATTGACCTTAGGGCTAAAACTATCTCATGTAGATCGTACAAAGGAGAACGATCTCAAGTGGTGAGATCGTTGGTGTTTTCCTAAAACATGATTAAAACACACCTACAAACAATGTCTAGGGATCTCTTTATATATAGAGTCCATTTAAACTTACAAATAACCTAATTGTATTAGGAAACTAAATCTTTCCCAATCTTGATCTTTATCTTTTTAAGCAAGTCTTCTAGAATCCTCCATCTTCCAGAATTCCATGATGTCGATCTTGATCCTTTTGTATCATCAAATCAATAAATCCCAACAGTGAGTTTCTCATCAGTCTGCTTATGAAATGTTTCGTTAACAGGATCTTTACGATCTGGATCACCTGGTTCTGGAATCATTCGTCTGACATATGGACCATTCATAATGGAATTGTAGATTAACTTTCTGTTTGGTCTACTCTTAGCATAACGAAGAAGACGATACGACCATGGAACATAGTTGTCTTTGTTAAGCATAGGAGGGCAGGTTTCGGAACCAGCTGCATAAATGTCTAGTTGAGTCGACAATGCAAAAGTGATGTGAAATGATAAGTTAGGATCGTTTTAGTGATTAGTGATTATGATTTGCTTTTGATTAAAGTTGAAATGATTGAGTCCTTGATTATTAATGGTCCAAGTTTGTGTTTCACGGAAATTTGTCAAAGTCTAAATGGTCTTAACACTTAGCAAACCGCTGCCATGTATAGGGTAAACCACTGGCTAAAATTATGTCAAACCGCTAAAAACTTATACCAAACCACTGCAACGGTTAGTAACCAAACCGCTGTGACAATTCCTAAACCGCCATGAAAAATAGACAAACCGCTGCCGAGTTGTTATTTGGGCAAAGGTTTGTTTAGTCAAGCCAAGAAAAATGCAAACCACTACAACCTGTCTTAAACCACTGCATAAATGAATCAAACCGCTGGCTAACAAAGGATCAAACCGCTGGCTAACCTGGCTCTGATACCACATGATAACCTTTAGTAAACCGTTGTTAAGAATTCTAAACCGCTGCCAATTTAAAATCAAACCCCCGGCTTAATAACAATCAAACCGCTGTCCAAACTAAAGAATCAAATCACTGCCTCTTATCCAAACCGCTAGAATGTCATTTTCTAAAGTTAGGACCACAAGTTGTACTAGATTTGTTCTTTTCCTTGTTTTCGACTAACAAACACCAAATTGGTACTTGCTTATGCTAAACCACTGCCTAGAAACTATTTCCAAATAAGTTTCGAAATAAGCAAATAAGCTACAATCTAAACCGAATAAGCTATTCTTTGCATCAATAAACCACGAAAACTTAAGGGGATAAGCAATGACTTATAGTAACTAAGAAAGTACCATGCTTTCTCAAATCAAATAAGCAAAAACTTTAAGAAAAAGCAAATGAGCCATGACCTAATAAACTTTAAATAGTCTTGTTTCCAAAGAAAAATAAGCCACGAATTCAAGAACTAAATAAGCTATGAACTAGATAACCAAAAAAGAACAAGCTTTTCAAACCTTTAAGCTTATATTTCAATAAGCCGTGGGCTTATGAACCCTAAATAAGCTCGAAATAAGCTTAAATAAGCAAACCAAGAACACTAATTAACCTTATCCTCTTGATACCACATGATAACCTTACCAAATCACATACACATCACACGAATTGCTTGGAGTTTTAGAGAGATAGAGAAATGTTTAGAGAGAGAAAGAACTAGAAAAGAGAGAGGTTACTTCACATAGAAAGAAATGAATGATAAGTGAGCAACACCCTCTCCACACTTGGAGAGAGCTTTATATAGGTGTCTCAAACCGCCATGGGTCTTTGTGGGCTTCCATGGACCAGGCTTGATATCTAACGGGCTTTAAGCCCACAACTTAGGCCCAATTAGCTTATAGAATTCTCGTGAACATAAACTAGACTAATACAAGGTTCGGGAATATTTATGACCATCACTTTATTAAAAACTAAATCTAATGGTGATGAACAAGCAAGCTAACACAAGAATTAAAGAGAGGAGATGATGTCTTACAAAAACCCCAAAATATTATTGAAACCTAACTTAATGATTCTTGATTAAATTCTAAAATTAGATGAACTAAGCCTTGCACACACCTTAGAAACCCTTAAATATAAGTCTTGAATACTTGGAACAAGAAGAAAATCAAAGATGTGAAACCCCTTTTGGATTGTGTTTCCTGTCGTGGCTTTTCAAAGAGAGGAAAGAAAAAAAAAATTGTTTGTTGGCTGCTGCTCTCCCTTTTGTTGTTGAGTTAGGTTATATAACTAGTGAAAAGAGGGATAAGATATATAGGAGGTGTTGGGATGATTTTGTAAAAGGTTGGCGTGTGTAAGTTTGTTTTTAAATGGGTCATAAGTCAAATTTTGTACAAAATGTGGAATAAGTGGGTAGTTTTAGGGCCAACGGGTATAGACGTAAAATATTGTAAAGGTTTAGGCGGAACCACAAATCAAAAATATATATGGTAAAAATAAAATTACATCATATGGGATACTTTTGTAAAATAATAAATTACGTAGGGCATAAAGACGGATATTTAATTTAAAGACGGGTTCACGTTTAATATATATTTTACTACGAACGCGAGATAACTTATCCGGTTAATCGTAAAAGTAATTTTTATGTAAAAATAAAATAAATAGTAAAAGTATAAATTAAATAATGTGTAACACTCCCAAAATGGGTCGCAGCGGAATATGGGTTGGGGAATGTTACTTCATAGATCAACAGCACGAGATAAGAGAACGACCTCTATATGAGTCGTTTAAAATTGATACATTGGATTAAATAGACTTGTTTGTTACAATAGCCGAAGCTCAAATAGTTCATCCATGAAAAGTAAAGATTTTAAGACATAACAAATATTCCCAAAATGTAATGCATCCAAATCTTTATAGTAATGACTCCAAAATGATGACCACCAATGTATCCTTGTTTCTCGTACCTTATTGACCTGAGAAAAACATGCTTTAAAACGTCAACATAAAGTTTGGTGATATCACAAAAGTAAGTAAATGTTATAAAGTAGGACCACAAGATTTCAAATGTAAGACATGTAACACATACAATATCTCAAAAGTAATTTTACGAGTGCACTAAGTTCATGACACCGAAGCTCGACATATATGTATGCAATTTAATGCACTAAATGTGCCCATGTAGATGTTTCAACCCGCAACACCAAATTGTTTCGACATTATACGTTTCGTTGTTTTGCTGTTAAACCTCCGAAAACTGAAACTGATGAGCGCTACTCACCCGAACGGGGATGTCAATCCCAAATAGATCTATTCATAACATTCGCGCTCGCTAACTAGCAATTGACAGTTCATGAGGGTGGGCAATAGTGGGTTTAGCTACTTAGGCCAACTCGTAATATGTTTAAAAGAGTACTTGCGTCCAAATGTAAAACAATGCATGTTTCTCACCCCAAAGTTATAAAACAATATAGTTGTATAAAAGCGGGGCTATGAACTCACCGAAAGTGAATGATTGATTATCTAAATCAAATGAGTGAATCGCCTCGGCAATTTGAATGCAACCTAATTAATTATAGGCCGTATGAGTATAATGTATTTCATGTAAATAAAACATCACATATTGCATAGCTACACCACCACCTAATAGTTTTTATTAATTAATTAAAAGTTAAAACAATAATTAACTCGTACTTTGTTAAATAAAAGGGTGCGTACTTGTGTCCGTAAGAAAATATTATTTTCGTTTATAAATGCATCGTTTGTAAAAATATATGATTTAATAATGATATTTTATTATTAAATTAATTATTTTATAAAAATTTATATAAAAATATAAGTAATGCGCGCGAGTTTTAAAACTTCATATCTTTATCGTTTCGACTCCGTTTTATACGTTTCTTATGTCCACGTCTCCGTATTAAAATAATTTATCAAAACATTATGTTTATAAAATTAAAACCCCTGATGAACAGTAACTTTTACTGTTCATCACAGTTTATAAAAATTATTTTTATAAAATTAATTATATGTAACTTGTTTAAATCATAACTCGCTCGTTATAGTTCCGTTTCTCGAGATCCTTATGTCCTTGGATTAGTATTAAGAAAATTTATCAAAATATTATTTTTATAAAATTTAACCCACTGATGAACAGTAGCATTTACTATTCATCTCAGTTTATAAAAATGTTTTTATAGATTTAATTATATATAACTTGTAAAATACGTAACTTATTCGTTATAATTCCGTTTTTCGAGTTCTTTATGTCCGTGGGTTCGTATTAAGGAAAATTATCAAAATATTATATTTATACAATTTATACCCCTGATGAACAGTAACTTTTACTGTTCATCACAGCTTACAAAACTATTTTTATAAAGTTAATAATATATAACTTGTAAATGTCGTAACTTGTTCTTCGGAAAATCCATAACTTGTTTCGTATAATCCCGTTTTTCGAGTTCCTTACATGATGCCTACGACACCTTGTAAGAGCACTATTTTTATAAACATAAAACATAGGGTAATTAGGTTCGAATTCCAATAGTGGTTCTATAAATATATAATAGGGTTTTTAATTAAAGTTAGTTTACAATTAATTTTTATTTAAGAACCTTGCACCATTATTTTACCAAAGTGTTGTACCGTATAATTCACATGTTATTAAGTCTCTAAATGTTCAAGTCCTTTATCCATATGAATTCAACAAAACTTTCAATATGACTTAAAAATGAAACTCGTGGTGATTAACTTACCACAACAATATGGTACACAATAGAAAAATAATAAATTGAACATTGAATACATTAAATAGCCCTATAGAAGATGAGTGAATGATAGAACACAAAGATGTAAACCCCAATCAATCTTTCACAATCAAATCCCTAATCAAGAAACCCTAATTATGCTACGTTTCTTGATAATTCCTTGTTAAACCCGAATCCAAGCTTCCCACACCATTGAGTAGTCCTTAGGTAACCTTAAATGAACACTTGAATGATTGGAAAACTTGTCAAAATTAGAATGAAACCCTAATAATTATATTTGTGCCGTGGGTTTTGAGTGAAATAGAGAGAGTTTTTGCTTTGGTTTTTCTTGTATGAAAGTGTAAGAGTATTATGGAACTAGGGCTTGCTTTATATAGTACTTAGGAAACCATGAAACTACCTAAGTGAAACCATGGAAGCAAATGGTTTAGAGGACAAGAGTGTAAGAGCTCAAGGACACCAAGGCAACACCAAGATAAGAAAATTCTAGTATCATTGGGTCCAAGTCAACTTTAGTGTAAAAAATCACATGAATATGAAATGAAATAAAAATATTGGAAAAGGTTGTAATACTTCTTGAATCCAAAACAGCCCTTAGGTCCGTTTGTTAGGTATATAAGTGGAGTCGAAAATAAATATATTTTAAGTAATTGGGTATAAACGTGGTATTTGTTTGATGAAGATAGGTAAAGTGCTTCCCCGGTTACGACCGAATTTACTTTTTTGCGAAACGAAAGCGTTTTAACGTAACCAATCAAAATAAATTATGAAAAGTTATAAATTATAACTACTAATAATCTCTTGATAACACTTTCTTGATGTAAACTTTAATTTGTTTGATGTCCCGTTTACATTGATCATTGATTTTTAAGTTTACACGCGATTTAACTATAAAGATAATAATTAAAAAAAGCGAACGCGTAAAACTTCTAAAAATAAATAATGGAATTTATTAAAGTGAAAATAACTGAAAAATGAGAAAATTACAGTAAGTATGGTTAATACAAGCTTGAAAAGGCTTAAACAACATCTTGCTGGCTTTGACAAGGTTGTTAAAGAAAGAACCACTGCCACAGCTATCACTGAGGGCATGTGGGGGTTTGAACATACAAAATCTTATTTTAGGGATGAAATTATTCCATTTATAAAAGCACTTAAGGACATATTCAATAAATTCTATCAAGATCTAATTGATGAACTTACTAAAGTCCAAACTATTTTTATTCAAATGGAACAGGTTGTTGAACAACATCGTTTAGAGTCAAAAACTTTTGAAGTTAAAATGAATCAAGTTTCAAATGAAAACGATCGACTCTTGGAACAAGTTATTAACAAAGATGTTGTGAATGTTGTTATGAATTCTTCTGTGGATAATGCTTCTATGAACATGCATGAATGCCAAAAGTGTCTCAAACTTGAGACTGAGCTTCTTAATAAAAAAGATTTTGTTGAAAAAGAGATTTATGATACACTTTTCAAAAATTATACTTATCTTGAAAAGCATTGCATTTCTTTAGAGGTTGATTGTAACACCCCCAAATCTGGGTTGCAGCGGAATGTTGAATATCCGAGGGCGTTACTTCATAGATCAATAGCACAAGATATGAGAACGACCACTAAACGTGTCATTTTAAAAAGATACATTGGATTAACAAAATACTTGTTCATTACATAAGCTCATGGCTTTAAATTGTTCGACAATATAAGTAAAGATTTCGGTTTATAACAAATGTTCCCAAAATGTAATACGCCCCAAATCTTTAGTACTGACTCTTCCAAAGAGTGACCCCAATGTATCTGAGCACCTCGTGCCTTATTGACCTGAGAAAACATGCTTAAAACGTCAACATAAAGTTGGTGAATTCATAGGTTTATGTAAATCAATAGTAGGACCGCAAGATTTCCAAGTGTATGATTAAGCAACAGATGCAAACATCATAAAAAGTAATTACGTTTTCCTAAGCTCATGACACTGAAGCTCGACATGTATGAATGCAATAAATTGCCAATAAATGCCCGTGAATGATGTTCTAACCCGCAACATCCCAAATCCGACATGGTATACGTTTGTTGTCCGGCAACCCGGCACAGTGAGCGCTACTCACCCAAACGGGGATGTCAATCCCAAATAGATCTATTTATAACATTCGCGCTCACAATCTAGTGATTGACAGTTCATGATAAAGGGCTCAGTGGGTTATCGCTACTTAGGCAAACACGTAATCATTGTATAAAATGTACACTTGCGTCCAATTTGTAAAACAAAGCATGTTCTCACCCCAAAGATGTAAATCATTTAAATAATTGTAAAACATGGGGCTATGAACTCACCTTAGTAAATAGTCCTCTGAAAATGATAATATATCCAAGTATAGCAAATGAATCACACCGTCAAATACCTAAGTAAATACGGCCAGTCTTAGTCTACACTTTAGGCTAAAGACTCAATGTATAAACTATAATAAATTTCTAGTTTATATATACTGTTATCACTTGTGTGGTGGTGCAAATGTTTATTGAATTTGTATTCACTTGATGGCTCTTGGGAAGGTATATGATTACACATGTTCTTGTATACGTATAAACGTTATTAATAAATATTTCTATTTATTAAGCCGTATGTTAACTTGTATAATAACCGAGTATAACTCGTCCGACTTCGCTAAGTGTTTATAGAATCACTTTTGTTTATAAAATACCCTTAGGTTTTCTATAATTACAAACAGTCCCTCAAGTTTAGGAAAATAAAGTATTTACACTTTAGACCCTCAAGTTTTCACTTGTACATAATTGGTCCTTCATCTTTACAAAGTTACACTTTAGGTCCTTATATGTTTCTAATAGTCCCTAAAGTTTCAGAATGACAAAAACAGTCCCTCAAGTTTACCAAAACAGTGAATTGGCAGTTTTAAACCTTTAAGTTTCAAAATTGACACATTTAGTCCCTGAACTTGTAAAAATCGCATTCCAAATCCGATTAAGTTCTAAAAAGTGGCAACAAGTTTTATTAAGCTCCAATAAGCAAAACCAACTGTTTTGGCTTATAAATAAGCTCGGATGAGCTTATTTAAGCTTATTGGGCCCGTTAAGGTCCATTAAGCTAAATAATGGTCCAATCTAGTTTTTAAAAGTACATAAGTCCTTGTTAAGCTTATTAGGGTCTGTTTTAAGTTGTCTTATATGTGGGGCTTATCCAATAAGCAGTTAAGCTCGTAAAAGGGGCTTATTGGGCCCGATATGAGCCCGGTAAGAGTTTTAAACATTTGGGCTTAATTCTTTCGGGTCCAATAACCTTTCTAGGATCATTATAAAGCTTATAAGCTGTTTAGGCTCACAAATAAGCTGTGGAAGCTTATTTGTGGCTTATGGGCTTTTAGTGGTCTCGGGAATGGGCTAACGAGCCCATTTTGGTCTGTTTGGTTTTAAAAAAATATGCAAATGGTCCATATTAGCCTCAACTAAGTTTGTAAGACTTTAATAAGTTCATAGAGCTTATAAATAAGTTGTGGCTCGCCGGGTGGGCTTATTTGGGTCCATTTGGCTTTGTACGTGGCTATTGGGCTAGTAAGGGCCCAATAGGAATTTAACTTGCGCATGTACATTATATATAAGTTCACTAGGTTTTCTAGGTCAATCAATAAGCTCGAATGAGCTTATTATTAAGTTGTGGCTTTCCACTGTTGGGCTCATTGGGCTGGTACGTAGGTACGTTTGGTTTACATGAGAATACAAGGCTCAATATTTCCCTTAGCAACTCACATAAGTTTTCGAAAAGCCCTAATGACAAAAGGGTCGTGTATTTACCTTGTAAACACGTCGTGTTTTATTCATGCAAATGATTGTTTAAGTAGTGTATACGTTCCCAAGCCTTAGTGTCACGTTCACAATGAAAGTTTACGTATAGATTTATTACCATTTCTTGTATAATGTTTGTTGTTCATGTCGAAGACCAAGTTTTCTGGTATGTGCTTAATTACACATACCTTTTACCTTTAAAAACGAGCTAAAATAACCAAAAACGGACTTAAAATGCC
>BQNB010069151.1:0-33595 GCA_026074375.1 Tanacetum coccineum | reverse complement strand
ATTTTTTTGACTTTTTATGTATTTTTTATGAATTTTCTAAGTTTTTAATGAAAATTAAATCTAAAAAATACTAAACTATTTTAAAAAATTAGGAAAATTAGCTGAGACTAATACTGTCCTAGGAAAAATAAGCTGTCCCCAACAGCTTATCCCAATAAGCTGTTAAAAATCAAAACAGCTTATTGGGCTTAAAGGGGCAAAAAGCCCTTAAGTTATAAATAAAACAACACTCTATCGGATGAGCTATTGTAGCACAGCAGTAGAGTGTTGGGTTATGAAGGGTTGATGAGTGTTGAGGTCTTGGGTTCGAGCCCAGGCTCCCCGGGACTTCCACTATCCCCTTTTATTTTTTTTTTCAAAAATTCAAAAAGCAAAGTTGTAAATAACTTAAAGATAAGCACTTTTAAAACTTGGAATTTTTCATGAAAGCTTATTAATAAGCTGTAAAACAGCTTATAACTTGACAACTTATACTTTTTTTTGGCTTTTTAAGACTTAAACAAAGTAAAAGGGGATTAAGAACTAAACTACTCTAAATAAGCAAACAGGAGCTATTCTAAACCTAATAAGCAAAATTAAACATGAATAAGCTGAAATTAAGCTAAGAAAGACTGAATAAGCAATAAAAGGCTTAAAAACTAAAAAAATTATAAGCTAACTAGGCAAATAGGCTACAATAAGCTAAATTTAACTGAAATAAGCAGAAACTAACTTAGACTACTCTAATAAGCACAATTCAACAGAGATTAAGCTGAAATAAGAAAGAAATAAGCAAATAAGCTGGAAAAATGGCTATCCACACTAAAGCATACAACAAGCTAAACTGTTGGCTTTTTTAAGCACAATGAAGCAAGTGAAATAGAGAAACAAACTAAGACATATATCTGCCCTATCCTAATAAGCACTTGCAAACAAATTTAAGTAATTAAAATAGATAGAAAAGCCAGAATAAGCAAATAAGCCAAAAGGCTTTGGCTGCAGGCCAAACAGGCTCTTGGGTCACTTTTAGGGCTTAACTACAAATAAGCAATTGGAAATAAGAAATAAGCAAAGACACACACTTAAGAAAACCTAATAAGCACTTAAGTACAAGAATCAGCAAGCAAATCACAAAATAAGCACAAATAAGCACTCTCAGCACCAGGGGTGCTTTTGAGCCAAAAGGAAAAAAGGGCACTTTTGGGCTTATTTATAAGCCTGAAAATGGAGTCTTGAGGGAAAGAGGCTTATATACCCTTGGACATTGGCCTATGGACTTCTAGGATCAGCAAACTCAAAAGTGTTTGAAAAGCTTATTAGCCAAGAAATTGGCTTATGAAAAAGCTTAACACACTCAATGCATACTGAGTATGTTTTGCTTAAAAGGCAAAAACCTATATGTAGGCTTCTTTTTCAGCAAGAGAAATCAAAGATAAATTAAAAATAAGCTTAGACAGATGACATATGAAACAAAATGAGCTTATTCACAGATAACTTAATTCTTAAAAACAATTTTAACTAGCTTAACTTTTTAGATTGAAAACTAGACTTTTTGATAGCTAAAATAGATTTTTGACACATTGACTAAAAACACAATTGACCAAAGAACACTCCAACTTCTTTGTTCTACTGCATTGTGAGACAAACAACAACACAAAACAAGAGCTTAAAATCTGTAGGATCCCGTTAACACTTCATAACATACAATCGATCACGAAATCGAACTAGAAATGAGAAAGAGAGATGAGTTGTTTAGAGAGAGAAACTAGAGAGAGAATTGAGAGAGAAAGTGAAAAGATATTTTTAGATATTTTGAACAACTTACTCTTTTCTAAATAGTAAAGAGTTTATATACCCCGTCGCGTTAAATGACTGTTGCGAGATATGTTAACTAGGACCTAGGCTCGGGTTCTAAATCTAAATGCTAAACTAGTTGGCTTTTAAAAGGACAAATAAGCAAGTGAAAAGCAAGATGAGCAAACACAGCTTAACACACAAGTAAAATGAACAACTAGGAAGAAAATTAGCAAATTAAATAAGCCAAATAAGCCAGAAGTTGGCTTAAAACTCTCAGCAGTACTAACTTAAGAGTTAGTACTGCCAATAAAAAACTTAAGCTGCTAGGGTAATAAAAAGCTAAAACAAATGCAATGTAATTGAAAATAAGCAAACAAGAGGACTTCAGCTAACCTAATAAGCTCTTAAAAGCACAATAGGACAAGGGATTTAAGCACAAAAGCACAATTAAGCAATCTCAGCACCAGGGGAAGTGTTGAGCTAAAAAGCCTAAGAATGGCTTTTCAAGCTTAATTTTAAGCTTTCAAATAGAAACTAAGGACTAGGGGCTTATGTGAGCTTAAAGTATGGCCTAACAGCTATTCAAAATTGTAAAGAAAATGGAGTTTGAAATTCTGGATAAGCTAGAATAAGCACAAGTAAAAGCTGTTTCTTTATTTTTCCTTTTTTAAACACCTAACTAAATATGTAGATTTTTACCTAAACTCTAAACCATACTATCCCCCTATAATGCACCTTTGCTACAACACTCTAACACTCAATTGAGACTCAAAATGTACAAAATTAAGCCATCAAGCATGGCTTATCCAAATAAGCAGTTTATCTTGGATTTAAAAGTCAAATTTTAAGTAGCACTTAGAGAAACTTGTAAAACTAAGCTTAAGGCTTTCAAACAGCTTAAAAACAGCTTATATAAGCTTAAATGAGCTCTTGAATTTGGATTTTTCAAAACCTTAAGGGTTTTTTGACAGCAATAAGCCAAAAACTTATGTTGTGCCAAACACCCCTTTAGAAACTGAATTTGTCTTTTTTACACTAGATTAGACCAAAATAAGTTAAGAAAACTAACAACAGATCGTGCACTATGATAATGAAAGGCAAATAAGCAAAAATCAAAGATAAATAAGCACTTATTTAAAGGATGAGCTAATAAGCAGTTTAAACTAGAAAATAAGCAGATTTAACTTAAACTTGAATTTAACTAATATTTATGATCTAATATGCTAACTTATGACATCTTAAGCTGATAATGAACAAAATAAGCAGAAATAAGCCAAGATAAGCAATGCTACAGTGACAGCTAAAAATGAAAGAAAAGTTAACTTACAAAAGCCTTAGCTCTAAACAAGGCTATCAATGCCCAGTAGAGCTTAATCAACAAAGCTCCAGCTTGTTTTAAACAAGCTGGTAGGTCCAATAAGCACTTCCCTTTCTTGCTTATCTTCCAAAAAGTAAGCTGAGGTGAATTTTGAGTGGATTTTTGTGATTTCTAGTTACTACTTAACCCTTTTTTGTTTGCTTAATGAAAACAACTTATAATTAAGTTCTAATGAAAGCTTTTTAACACCATTTAGCTCAAGTTAACAACTTAAGATTTGGAATTTAAAAACTGGATTTTAACATATGAACCTCAAAACTTCATTAAACTTTGAAAATAGTACAAGGGTGAATAAAAAGTTACAATAAGCTGATAAAAGACTACAATAAGTTAAAAAGACTTAATTAAGAACTAGATGCCTTATTTGGCTACAAAAGGCCTAAATTTATACTACTCTCTTCAAGACTTGGTCTTCCAGGATGTGTTTCTTTTGTGAGAGGCTTGAAGCTTCAATCTTGGCCATTGATATCCCTTGTGCTTCTTTGATTTCATGGCAGTCGTTGGATTGTTCTTGAAAGGTGTGGGATTGCCAACATGGCAATGCACCATGTGACAGGGTTTTAGTGGGTTGAAGGTGAGGGTTTTATCCCTTGTATAGTTTTGGTGTTGCAGGGTAAAAGCGGGGAAGAAGACCCGTGACTAGAAAAAGGGCGGGAAAGGGTGTTATACCCTGTTTTGTATAAAGCAGGGGTGAAGTTTGGTGTGTTGCCAACTTTGGCCCCTCAACCATATAACTCTTATTGCATTTTTCGTCCTTGTGGTGATATGAGTTTAGGGATTGGCAGGAATGCCCCCTCAACCTGTATAAGTTTATTACATGCTTGGTCCTTGTGGCATAAACTTTGTAGAATTGGCAGAAACAGCCCCTCCAAGTTTTAAGTAGTCTTGCAAGACAAGTCCTTGTGATGTATAACTTTAAGGGCTTGGCAGATTTAGCCCTTGAAGTTATTAATACCATTTTTGCACTTTAAATCCTTGGAATTCAAGTTTGACAACTTGACAACTTTAGTCCCTGAAGTTGTATTTCCTTTGACTTTGACTTGACTTTACTTTGTCGGGGTTGACTTTGGCTTTGACTTTGGCTTCTTTTCACGCTCTTTTCATTCTCGTGCTCGGTTTTGTCCTTTTTAGCTTTGTTTTTGTCCTTTTCTTGAATATCCGTTTCCTGCACAATACAAATGCAAAACATACAAATACGATGTATTTTTGGTACGTTTTTAGTCATTTAAGTCCGTTTTTAATGGAAAATGGTATGTGTAATTAAGCACATACCAAAATCCCTCATACTAAGATATTGCCGTGTCCTCACGCAATGTTATGAAGTAAACACTTGAGAAAACCAAGAATCTCAATCCCCCTCGACTAATAACCTCGAAACGTAGCTAAGTGTTTGCCAAGGGGAACTAAGGAATCAATAGCTTCGACAAGTCCTGTTTTCACCATTTTTTATATTTACAATAACTATCCCTAATTTTTTTTTGGATTTTTCCTTTTTCTTTTCTCAACTAACTAACATGTTTGACTTCCTTTATTTTATCAACACTGGGATCATAGAATGAGAAGCGCCCATAGAATAATCTATGGATGTCCTGACGGATAAATTCATCGTCCCCGATTTTTCACTAGTCCCAAGCTAAGCGTAAAAACGAAATCACCGCTGAGTACAAGTAAAGATGCTAACACTACTTATAACTATGACTTGTCAACTTTCCGCTCCCAACAATTATTCAATTAGTGTGATTGTGCTTAATTTTAAGTTAAATTTAGATCGACAGTTTTAGAAAGTAGTATAGTTTATGCACATAACGATATTTCTGAAGAAATCTGGGGAAAAGACTAGATCACCCACCAACCAGCATATTCTCGATAGATCCCAGCCGAGTTCGACTTAGGTTATCAGGTTGAGACCCCACAGGAGAATGTTCGCAATGTAATAGCGGGATACTCCACCCTTTTAGGCCGAATTTCTTAGATTTACCGCTAAATAAACAATACTACTCAAAGCACGCAAACATCAAAAATTTAATGATCTCATTGGTGCGATTATTCCTAGAAATAATCTACCAACGGCAACCCACAACTTTTGAAGTCTTAGAGAAAGTTATTCTTAGTTTAAAATTATACTTGAGTTTAGAAAAAGAAATCTTAACCATTAAATTTTCCTTATTAGTCATTTATTGCTATACTATAATACCGTCATCATTTACATGACTACAACATCGGCCACGCCTCTGACAAGATGTAGTGACTTAGTCTGACGACGGTCCTCTGCCTTATATGAAGACTTCAACCTCGGCCACGCCTCCAACAAGATGAAGTAAACTGATGGAGAATTCTTATTGATAATACTTAAGAATGCACTTTGGCATTTATTATCTCACTATGGGCTTTGTTTTGAAGACTGCAACATCGGTTGTGAGCCGGCAAGATGCAGTAAACCTTTATCAGCCCACAGTTTATATTTTTCATCATTCATTTTTCATTTTTTTTTCAACATATTTTCCGTAATAGAGAAAATTTCGTTTTTAGAAACTCAAGTATATAGTTCAAGCAAGGGTGGTTAAGTGTTACAACTGTCAAGAGGAAGGTCATTTTGCTAGACAGTGCACCAAACCAAAAAGGCCCAAGAATTAAGCATGGTTTAAAAAAAAGATGTTGCTGACTAAAGCTTTTGAATCAAGAGCTTATTTGGATCCAGAACAGTTGGCCTTCTTAGCAGATAATGGGGATACAGTCACTCTAGTTCAAGCATCTCAGGAAATTCCATCTCCAGCAGCTTTTCAGACAGATGACCTTGACGCTTTTGATTCTGATTGTGATGATGCACCCTCAGCTAAGCCAGTTCTCATGGCCAATCTTTCTTCCTATGACTCAGATGTTCTTTCAGAGGTATTATTTCATGACACAAACATAGAAAATGATATGAGTTATCAAAGTGTGTAAGAGACGCAGTGTTCTGAACAACCATCTTTTGATAATGACATAGAAATTGACATAACAGGTGATAGTAATATCATTTCTTATGAACAATATTTACAAGAATCTAAAAATCTGATTGTTCAAAGCACCAATTCTTTTGCACAACAAGATGAACTCTTTATGTCTGTCATTGAAGAAATGTCTAGTCAAGTTGCAAAATGTAATAAGGAGCAGCAGGAAGATCTAATTGTAAATGAAACCCTAACTGCCGAGCTTAAAAGATATAAAGAAAAAGTAAAACTCTTTGAACAAAGACAAAAATTTTAATTTAAATGATAGAGAAAAGTGTATTGATGATCAATTAAGAAAGGTTATTGTTAACAGAAATGCAAAGGTTGCGAATTTTGAAAAAAAATACACTTATTAAAACTACAACTCAATGCAACTATTGAAAGTCATAAGACTTATCAACAACAGTTGAATGTTTGAAAAAAGAGTCTAAGCAAAAGGAAGATAAATATCTGGATGAAGTCATTGATTTACAAAAGAAAAACAAAGCTTTAGACAATGTGGTTTACAAAATGGGTCAATCAACGTAAATGATGCATATGTTAACAAAACCTCAAGCCTTTTATGATGAAAGTCACAAAATGGTACTTGGTTATCAAATTTTTTTATCTCTCTCAAGCTCGAAGAAAAGTACATGCTTGGTATGATGGCCATACTATTGTTAAGACACATGATGCTTTGTCTGTAACTAATACTGAGGAAACCTTAGAATTAGCTAAAGAGAGTAGGTTAAAAAAATGGCTTGCTAAACAAACAATGATCAAAGCTAAAAGAAAGAAAGTTAATATTACCCCGTTGATTATTTTTGGGGTGGCTTTAAATATAATATTGAACATTTTGTTATAGGCATGTTTGTGCCTAAAACAACTGTCTGCAGGAAACAAAAAAAAAAAAAAAAAATAGCATTTTGGTTACCTATTTCACAACCCGTTTTTGAAAAACCACCAATCCCATCTGAACCAGTGTTGCAGAAGTAAATTCCTTGTGAACTTCCATCAATCAATTTGGTAAAAGATAGTTTTTACAAAATGAAAGAGCATGTTAATAAATTTGATGAAACTATAACTTTTCATACCAAAATAACTGGAAATAGAATAGGATCCTGGGGGGTTGAACATATAGAAGGGGCTTTTGAAAAAGATGTCAAACATTTTACTCAAACTGTTGATCCCACTTTAATAGATCGAATTCCTTAAGCTTGTATAAGGATTAGTTATATTAGATAAATCTAATACAACTATAGTAGAAACTTTTTTTTAAATGTATTAAAGATTATGCGGAATCTAATCTTAAATATTAAGAAGAACTATCAATGAAACAATAATTATATGAACATATAATTCAACAAACAAAAGCTTCAATATTATTAATAATACGAATACTCTCAAATTATTAGGGTTGCAAAGACCTTGAAGCTATGATGATTCTATGAATGACATGTTTTTTATTTTTCTATATCAAACTCTATGCCTTAGGACCTCCTTTTATGCACCAAAGAGTCCTATACGGCTTACAATACTTTCCTAAGAATATCAAATCTTTTAAACAAATAAGTTATACATATATTTTACACAAATACCTCATATAAATCACATAAGCAATACTAAGTAACTCAGCAGTACTAACTTCTTCACTAACAGCATTAACTTTGTACTGACAGTAGTAACTTTTGTACTAGCAGTAGTAATTACTTAGCATATTTTCTAGTCTTTATCTCTGAGCAGTCTTGTTGGGAATTGAAGGGATTTAAAGGCTTCTGAAGTTACTACTGTTAGTTTTGGAAGTTAATACTGCTGGTTCAAGATTGTGCTGCTGTTGATGTTTAAAGAAAATAGTCTAAGTTATTAGTACTGCTAGCTATAATAGTTAGTGCTGCCAGTACATTGTTAGTAATGCCAGTATAGTTAGTACTGTTAGTCTTGTATAGTTAGTACTGCTATTGTGATATGCATGAATTAAATTAGGAATAGATATGCAGTATCATTATATGCGTTTTGTAAGCCCATTAGGGTTTCCTTGGTGTATAAAAGGAACCCTAAGGCATAGATCAAGATACATCAGTCTTTCATAGTTTTTCATAGCTTTAAGGTTGTAAACCCTAACACTGTCAAAGAGTGTTCGTATTAATATATTGGCGCTTATTGTTTTAGTTATATTTATGTGTGTTAAACATTCATTACTGTTATTCTTCTTAGTGGTATAAACTAGATTCCGCCTATTTTATATCATACACTCAAAGTTTCATTCTTAGTACCTTTGGATTTATCCAAGGATACTAAACCTTACATCAAGCTAAGGGGTTAAAGATCTGTTCATTAGGATCAACAAGTCTTAACTTCCACTAGCAGTAGTAACTTCCTCTAGCAGTAGAGTTCTCTGAACTTTTGACAGGTTGCAAAAACTTATTAGTCAGTTAGAGATCCAAGGTGAAGTGATTACACAAGAAGACATGAACTTAAAACTATTAAGAAGTCTTCCATCTGAATGGAAGACTCATGCTTTGATCTGGAGGAACAAACAGGAAATAGAAACCATCAGTTTGTATGACTTATACAACAATTTGAAGATATATGAACATGAAATCGCAGTATCATCAAGTACAAGTCAAAATCCATAAAATGTGGCTTTTGTGTCCTCCAACAGCACTAACAGCAATATCAGCACAAATGAAGCAGATAACACTGCTTATAAAGTTAGTGCTGCTCATAGTCAAAGTAATCCTGCAACTGGAGATAACCTTAGTGATGCTGTGATTTGTGCTTTCCTAGCTAGTCAGCCCAATTCTCCTCAACTTGCTCAAGAGGATCTAGAACAAATTGATCCTGATGATCTAGAAGAAATGGATTTACAATGGGAGATGGCCATGCTAACAATTAGAGCTAGGAGATTCATCAAGAGGACAGGCAGGAAGCTGGATGTAAATGGTCAAATAGTTGGATTTGATAGATCTAAAGTGGAGTTCTATAATTGTCATAAATATGGTCACTTTGCAAGAGAATGTAGATTTCCTAGAAATCAAGAAAACAGAGGAAGAGAGAACAATAGAAGAACTATGACAGTAGAAACTCCCACTGAAAATGCCTTGGTCGCTCAAGATGGAATTGGAGGGTATGACTGGAGCTACCAAGCTGAGGAAGAACATCCTACAAACTTTGCATTGATGGCACATGCATCTTCAGAAAGTTCTTCCAGTTCAGATTCTGAGGTAGATTCTTGTTCTAAATCATATGTAAAAGCTTATGCTACTCTCAAGGAACAATATGATAATTTGTTTTCAGATTACAAAAAGTCTCAATTTAATTTAGTATCTTATAAAGCAGGTTTAGAATCAGTAGAAGTAATACTAGCTCACTATAAGAAAAATGAGGTTGTGTTTAAAGAAAGCATTAATGTTTTAAAACTTGAAGTCAAATTAAGAGACACTGCTTTAGTTGAAAACAAAAAGAAATTGGAAAAAGCAGAAAAAGAGAGAGATGAGTTAAAACTAACATTAGAGAAGTTTCAAAATTCATCTAAATCTTTAAATAATTTGCTGGAAAGTCAAGTTATTAACAAGTTTAAAACTAGACTAGGATATAATGCAGCTTATTCTACTGCAGCTTCTCCTACAGTAGAAAGCTTTGTAAATTCATCTGAGATGTTAGAAAATTAGGAGAATGATAAGTCCAAATCTGATAAGGGATATCATGCAGTTCCCCAACCGTTTACAGGGAACTTCATTCCCTTCAAACCTAATCTAACGTTTATGGATGAAATAGTTGAAAGTAAGAATATGGATGTTATTACTATTGTTACACCTAGTAATGGTAAGAAAGTTGAGTTAAATCATGAGTCTGCTGGTGTAAAAAGTAATGGTGATATAGTAGAACCTAAAACTGTTAGGAAGAACAGCTATAGACCTCCAGTCATTGAGGATTGGAATTCTAATGATGATAGTGAGGTAGAATTTATACCTAATGTTAAGGATAAAACTGTTAGACCTAGCACTGAAAAGATAAAATCTGCTAGGGAAACAGTAGAGAAGGTAGAAACATCTAAACAAAACAAACACTATCCTAGAGGGAACCAAAGAAACTAGAACAATCTTATGTCCCAAAGACTAGGAAGTGACTTTAAAATGATTAATAAAGCTTGTTTTATTTGTGGTAGTTTTGAGCATCTCCATTATGTGTGTGATAAAAAGGTTATAAGACCAGTGTGGAACAACTCAAGTAGGGTGAATCACAAGAACTTTGCTAATAAAATGACTCACCCTCACCCTAATAGAAGATTTGTTCGACAAGCAGGATTAACCAGGTCTGGCAAAAATAATACTGCTGGTGTAAGTGTTAATACTGCTGTCAAACCAATTAATATTGCTGGCTCAAAACCAACTATGAATCATCCTAGACCAATATCAAATGCTTACAAAAAGGGATATTCACAAGTCACAAGGCCATTTAACAAGTATTCAGCAAACAAGAACAATATTTTCAATAAAAAGGTTAATACTATCAAGGTAAAAGATACTACTGCTAGGGATAGAGCAGTAGTAAGTAAAAACAAGGGAAAAGGGGTTAATGCTGTTAAGGCCTCAGCATGCTGGATTAGGAAAGCCAAAAACTGTAGTGCATCAAATACTTTCAAGAAATATTCTTACATTGATGCACGAGGCAGATCCAAGTCTATAATGGCTTGGATCCCCAAAAGAGTCTAATTCTCTTATTTTATGTGCAGGGCAACCCACATCGGAAGGAGTACAAGGAAAAAGGAGTTATTGACAGTGGTTGCTCAAGGCACATGACTGGAAACAAATGCTATCTTACTCAATATAAAGATTATGATGGTGGTTTTTTTCCTTTGGAGATGGTAAAGGTAGAATTTCTAGAAAAGGTAAAATCAAAACAGGAACATTGGATTTTGATAATGTGTAAAGGTAAAATCAAAACAGGAACATTGGATTTTGATAATGTGTACTTTTGTAAGGAGCTTAAGTATAACTTGTTTAGTGCCTTCTTATATGGTACTATTGAAGAGGAGGTTTATGTGTGTCAACCTCCTGGTTTTGAAGATCCACAGTTTCCTGACAAAGTGTATAAGGTAGAAAAAGCTTTATATGGTCTACATCAAGCTCCTAGAGCCTGGTATGAGACCTTGTCTACCTATTTAATTGAAAATAGATTTAGAAGAGGCATTATAGATAAGACTTTGTTCATCAAGAAGGACAAAGGTGATATCTTGTTAGTACATGTGTATGTTGATGATATCATCTTTGGGTCAACTAAGAAGTCCCTATGTGATGAGTTTGAAGGTTTGATGCACAAGAGATTCCAGATGAGTTCTATGGGGAACTCACTTTCTTCTTAGGGTTACAAGTACAACAGAAGAAGGATGGAATCTTCATTATCCAAGACAAATATGTGGCTGACATATTGAAGAAGTTTGGTTTTGCCACTATGAAGACAGCAAGTGTGAAGTCCCAATAAACAGATCTTCTTTAGCCTGTTAAAGTTTAGTTAACCTGGATAAATCCAAACTAACTATAAGAGAAACTATGATTGTGAATACTACAAGTTATGCGGAATCTAACTTGCAATACTAAGAAGAACAATGAATACTAAACTTGAATATATTGATTGCAAATATTCTGCTAAGGTTACAGAATAACTAACTACGAATTCATTTTTCTAACTATGTCGTAGGGTTCCTTTTATACACCAAGAAAACCCTAATGGGCTTACAAAACGCGTATAATGATAATGCATATCTATTCCTAATATATCTCATGCATATCACTTTAGCAGTACTAACTATATAATACTAACAACACTAACTATTAACTAACAATACTAACTATACTGACAATACTAATATTTGTATTGGCAGTACTAACTAATATAACTAGCAGTACTAACTACTTAGTCTATTTCTTCAGTCTTTAGCAGCAGTATCAATTTTGAACCAGCAGTAGTAAAGTAGTACTGGCAGTAGTAACTCAAAATTCCCCACAATCCTCCCCTAAACTTGATATTCACTTATCAATTATCAAGTTTCTTCAGTATAAGCATCTTGGTCATTAGGAGGATGTATCTAAACATTTTACTACTCTTCAAGCATTGATTTGATGAACTTGATAAGCTCAAATGCCATAGTACTTTCTTCTTCAGCTTCTAACTGCAAGTTCAACATCTTCTCCAATAATTCCTTGATCAGTGGGTACTTTTTCTATTAGCATAGTAATCTCCATAAGTGTACCATCATAAATAGAGTGTGAACTCCACAATTTTCATGCAATTTCCATTTCAGCAATTGCATAACATTGGCTCTGTCTTGTTGCTGCTCCTCTACCCTACATCTCCATTCCTATTCCCTTGATTTCTTGGTGCTCTACATTCCCTTGCAAAATGGCCCCTTCTATGACAGTTAAAGCATTCAACCTTAGTTTTATCAAAACCTACAGGTTCTTTACCATTGAAGATTAACTATCTTCCAGTCTTCTTATAAAAACGCTTAACTCTTATAGAAAGCATGGCCACCTACAATTTAAGGTCCATTTCTTCCAAATCATCATGATCAATCTGCTCTAGGTATTCATCATCCAGTTGTGGACTATTTGACTGATTAGTAAATAATGAGAACATTAGATCATCAGTATATGATGATGAAGAGGCTTGTCCCTAAGAATTATGGACTGATGCAGTAGAAACACCATTAGCAGTATTAACTTCATTACTGCTGCTAGTGTCTTCTATAGAGAGAAAGGCCACATTATGAGAGTTTGAAGATGATCCAAAGGAACCTTTGATATTAGCTTCAAACACCTTTAGGTTATTGTATAGATCATCAATATCAAAATCATCTATACCATCTTTGTTCCTTATAATCAAGGCTACATTGTTCCATGATGAAGGTAGAGCTCTTAAAAAATTTTGATTTGCATCTTCATTAGGAACAGCTGCACCATGAACTTCTAAAAGGCTGATAAGTTTTTGAAACCTATCATATGCTTTATCTAAGCCTTCTATGTCCGATACATAAATTTTTTCAAATTGTTTCTTCAAAACATTCTTCTGCATCTTCTTAGATTCAACATTGCCACCAAATCAACACTTGATAGCAGCCCACAGAGACTTTGCATCCTTTATTCCATGGAACCTCAGTTGATACTCATCAGGAATAGCCAAAAGCAAAATGCTTTTAGCTTTTCTTTCTCTTTGTCTTTGTAATAGTGCTTGATCAGTCTTTGGAGGTACTTCAGTTTCAATACCATTTTCGTTAGTTGTTACTTGTATAGGACCATCACCATTCAAGATCACTTGCCATAAACTATAATCTGTGTTAGTAAGATACTGTTCCATCCTTATGCTCTAAAAGGTATATTCACCCTTCTTGAGGATAGGAAGTTTTATAGTAGACACTATTTGAGGAGATTCTACTAGTGTTATTTGTGTTACAGGTTCTTCACCAGACATTGTGTATTTTAGGAAGAGATCTAGATCTGATAAAGTACTTCTTATTCAGAATTTCTCCACAAGCTTTGATACCACTTGTGAAGGTCCCCCCCCCCCCCCCCCACCAACCCCCCCCCCCCCCCCCCCCCCCCCCCCCCCCCCCCCCCCCCCCCCCCCATATAAACAGATCTTCTTTAGCTGTTAAAGCTTAGTTAACTTGGATAAATCTAAACTAACTATATGAGAAATTATGATTGTGAATACTACAAGTTATGCGGAATTAACATTGCAAAACTAAGAAGAAACATGAATACTAAAACATGAATATATTGATTGCAAATATTCTGCTAAGGTTACAGAATAACTAACTATGAATTCATTTTTCTAACTATGTCGTAGGGTTCCTTTTATACACCAAGGAAACCCTAATGGGCTTACAAAACGCGTATAATGATAATGCATATCTATTCCTAATATATCTCATGAATATCACTTTAGCAGTACTAACTATATAATACTAACAACACTAACTATTAACTAACAGTACTAACTATACTGACAGTACTAACATTTGTACTGGCAGTACTAACTAATATAACTAGCAGTACTAACTACTTAGTCTATTTCTTCAGTCTTTAGCAGTAGTATCAATCTTGAACCAGCAGTAGTAAAGTAATACTGGCAGTAGTAACTCAAAATTCCCAACAGTAAGCACTCCTATAGAACCTAACAAGGCATTGATCAAGGATGTAGAAGCTGATAGTGTAGATGTTCATTTATACAGATCAATGATTGGATCATTAATGTACTTAACAGCTTCTAGGCCAGACATAATGTTTGTTGTTTATGCTTGTGCAAGGTTCCAAGTTACTCCTAAAATTGGGCCTTTGACTTGGAAATGCCAACCTAAATTGGGCCTTTAGTATCCTAGAGATTCACCATTTGACTTGGAAGCTTTTTCTGATAGTGATTATGCTGGAGCTAGCCTTGACAGGAAATCCACAATAGGAGGTTGTCAATTTCTTGGCAAGAGGTTGATTTCATGGCAATGTAAGAAGCAGACTATAGTTGCAAATTCTACTACGGAAGCAGAGTATGTTGCTGCTGCTAATTGCTGTGGACAGGTGCTATGGATTCAAAATCAAATGCTTGATTATGGGTTCAACTTCATGAACACCAAGATTTTCATTGATAATAAAAGCACCATTTGTATTGTGAAGAATCTAGTGTTTCACTCTAAAACCAAGCACATAGAGATTAGGCACCATTTCATCAGAAATTGATATGAGAAGAAGTTGATTCAAGTGATAAAGATTCACACAGACCACAATGCTTTAAATCTTCTCACAAAGGCTTTTAATGTTAGCAGGTTTAACTTTCTAATTGCTGCATTGGATTATTTAATCTCTGAAGTATTGTTTGAGGGGAGGTTAATGTGTTTAGATAACAGTTCTTAACTTTTATTCATCGATTATGCATTAATATGGATCCTCATGAATTCTCACATGTCTATCTAGTCTTTTCTAGTGTGCTTGTGATGAATAGAGGCATGTTGTTGTATAATTATTGAAGACAAAGTTAATACTGCTAGATATCTCTTAGTACTGCTAGACCTAGTTTATACTGCTAGATGAAACTTTGTACAAAAGTTGATGCTGCTAGGCTTAGTTAGTGCTGCTTACACGGGTTTAGTAATGAGATTGATGATTAGTATTGGGTTTCTACTGGTAACTATTTTGTTTATACTGCTACAAAAGTTAGTACTGCTAGGCAAAAGTTAGTACTGCTGAGCCAAATTTAGTACTGCTTGTTACCGTTAATACTGTTCGGGGCATAACAGATTTTCATTAATTAATTATAACCGTTGAGATATTTCCGCCAACAACTTCGCTTATAGGGGTCTATATTTGGATAATTCTTGATCTTTCTTTCTTTTATAAGTTTTACTTCAAGATAAAGATTCAACTTTATTCAGTCGGTCCAATCACACCCTTAAGCTCTCTTTATAATATCTCAATTAACTTTGCCAAACCCTCATACTCTCATCAACGAACTTAAACCCAGAACCCTTCTCATAAATCAATCACTATATGGCGGATTTGAAGTTTGTCGATCAACATAATATGGTTGCTTGTTTGGAAAAGACAGAGGAGAACGCTGAGTTTCATCAGATAGTGGACTTCCTCTCTACATGTTCGATCAATTATGCTCTCACTGTAAGTCCCACTATCTATGCTTCTTACATTGAACAGTTTTGGAATACTGCCACTTCCAAAACAGTCAATTCAGTGAAGCAAATACATGCTATTGTTGATGGCAAGGCTGTGGTCATATCAGAATCATCAGTGAGAAGTGATCTTCTCTTTAATGATGAGGATGGTATTGCTTGCCTAACAAATGATGAAATTTTTGAAAACCTTGCATTGATAGGATATGAACAGCTTTCTACAAAACTTACTTTTCAAAAAGGTTCATTCTCACCTCAATGGAAATTTTTGATACATACCATCCTTCATTGTATAAGTTCAAAATCAACTGCTTGGAATGAATTTTCAACTAATTTGGCTTCAGCAGTTATATGTTTAGCAAAGGGTCAAAAATTTAATTTTTCTAAATTAATTTTTGATGGTATGTTGAGGAACTTGGATCCAAAGAGATTTTTAATGTATCTAAGGTTTTTACAACTCTTTTTGAATAACCAGCTTAAGGATTTACTAGAACCTTTTAATGATACTTATGAGACACCTACACACAGTAAAAAGGTTTTCTCTAATATGGCAAGGAAAAGTAAAAAAATTTCAGGAAAAGTTACTCCACTTTTTGACTCTATGTTGGTGCATAACCAAGCACCTGAGGGTGAAGGTTCAGCAATACCCCCTGAACCCCAACCCACACCCTCTACCTCACAACCAAATGTTTTAGAACCACAAACTGAACTACTTCAAACTAAAACACCTCCAACAGTTTCCCATGTACTTCAAACTGAAGCTCACATTGAGCAAATACTCCCATCTCCATCTACATATCAAAGAAAACAAAGAAAGACTCAAAAACATAGGAGAGCCAAAAAGGTCACTGAGTTACCTCAGACTAGTGTGCCTCTAGACCATGGAGCAGATGAGGCTGTCCATAAGGAGGGGGCTGACAGTGTGGAAAGGGCTATCACTACTAATGCTAGCTTAGTTGTAGCACAGGACAGTGATAACATCCTTAAGACCCAATCCACGGCAATGTCTAATGATCCTCTTTCTCAGGAAATTGGTTCAGGTGACAGACCCAGGCGCCAAGACACCACATTAGGGGGTGCAAATGCTTAGACTAGGCCTGAGACTGCATCCAAAATGTCCCGTGACCCACCTCTCTCAGAAGTTAACACATCTGGACGTGGAGAGGACAATATGGAATATCATGATGATTTGACAGATTTTGTACCACCTACACCCCATGATTTACCTCTCTCAGGAGGTAACACACTTGGAAGTGATGAGGGTAGAATGGAACTAATTCAGGAATTGATGGAAACCTATACCTCATTGACAAAAAGGGTTCTTGCCTTATAGGAAGCAAAGACTGATCAAGATAGAGTGATCACCAGATTGAAATTGAGTGTCAAGAGGCTAGAAAAGAAGAGAAAGGCAAGAACTTCACAACCTATGAAGAGAAGACTATTTACAGGCAGAGTTGAGACTTCTTCTGACAAAATTTTGGGTGAGGATGCATCCAAATAGGGGAGGAATGACGATAAAACAAATAAGCTTGCCCTGACTGATGGGGCTAATACCGAAGTGATTTTGGAAGACAAGGGTAGTGGTGAAAAAGGTAGTAGTACTGCTGATCAAGTTAGTACTGCTAGACTAGAAGTTAGTGCTGCTACTCCATCTACTCCTCCTACAACAAGAACTATATTTGGTGATGAAGATCTCACTATTGCTCAGACACTTGTGAAGATGAGAAGTGAGAAAGCAAAGGAAAAGGAAAAAGGAGTTGTTCTCATAGATGAAGAAGAACCTCCTAGACTAAACAGATCAACTACAACACTTCAACCTCTTCCAACTATTGATCCAAAAGACAAAGGTAAAGGTGTACTGGTTGAAGAAGAACCTGAGAAACCAGTGAAAGTAAAAAGAAGGGATCAAGGGTTAGCTCAAATTGAAAGTGATGCAGAGTTAGCTCAAAGATTACATGAGGAAGAGTTAGCAGAGTTGGATAAAGCACAAAAAGAAAGACAACAGCAAGAAGAAGCTACTTGTGCTGCTTTAGCTGAAGAGTTTGATAAAATTCAAGCTAGAATAGATGTTGATCATGAACTGGCTGTAAGACTGACACATGAAGAGTAAGAAAAGTACACAATTGAAGAAAGAGCCAGATTGTTAGCAGAATTCTTTGAAAGAAGAAAGAAACAATTGGCAGCAGAAAGAGCAGAGGCAATAAGGAACAAACCACCTACAAGAACTCAAGTCAGGAACATGATGATTACTTACCTCAAACATATGGGTAAGTACACTCATCAACAACTAAAGCACAAGAACTTTGAAGAAGTTCAGAAGTTATATGAAAGAGAGAAGAAGTGGATTGATGACTTTAAGCCTATAGATGATGACAGTCAACAGCAAGCAGAAAGCACTAAAAAGAGACCAAGAGCAGATTCTGAAGAAGGAAGTTCCAAGAATTACAAGATATTCCGTGAGATGCTTGATGATTTTTACAGACAAGATGTGATAGATCTACATAGGTTGGTAAATGAAAGATATGAGATAACAAGTCCAGAAGGATATGACTTGTTACTTTAGGGAGATCTGAAGACCTTATTTGAGCCTAATGAAGAAGATGAAATATGGAAGAATCAATAGGACTACAACTTGATAAGCTGGAGATTGTTTGACTCATGTAGAGTTCATGTACTGTTGATGAATACTGGAGTTGCTATTCACATGATGATTGAGAAGAAATATCCTCTAACTCAAGAAATGCTTTCAAGGATGCTAAACAGAAGACTAAAGGTTGATTATGAAAGTGATATGGCATTTGAGCTTCTCAGATTTACAAGATCACAACTTTAGAAGTAGAAGAGTGTTTGGATACATCCTCCTGATGATCAAGATGCTGATACTGAAGAAACTTGATGATTAACAAGGTGAATATCAAGTTTAGGGGAGGATTGTTAGGAATTGAAGGCTTCTGAAGTTACTACTGTTAGTTTTGGAAGTTAATACTGCTGGTTCAAGATTGTGCTGCTGTTGAAGTTTAAAGAAAATAGTCTAAGTTATTAGTACTATAGGGGCTAGCTATAAAGTTATGCTGCCTTGTACCATGTATATTACTGGCCAGAATTTTTTAGTACTATTAGTTAATACTTATGTTGCCTGTTAGTCTTATATAATTTATACTAACTGCGAATAATTTTAACGAACTTGGTTAAGAAAGTCCATATTCTTATTTTCCCAAACTTGGATCAAACTTAAAGCATTTTTGTAATCAAAAGTAAATGCCGAAAGGATTTTTGATTATAATAAATAGATAATCGTTTCAGTAAACTACCCGTTTCTTTAATCGATTATACTTTAATTCTTGAATCGTTATCCATCCAAGTTTATCCATATTTGTTCTCGTACCCCCAAACAACATCATTTTATATCTTTAAGTACCTTGAAATCTTTAGATCGTGACAGTCTATAAGATTTACCCTTTTTGTAATATAATAGACTCTTTTTAGAATTACCAATCCTGTTGAACGACCTGGTCTTACCCTAAACCTATACTATAAACGGGGGTTTATAGTTTACCTGTGTGTTAGTTGGAAATTGGATAAAATTAGTATTATAAATTTAAAGCTTTAATAACACATCAGGAAGTTTATGACTTTGTCTCCAAGGATCTAGAATGGCTTTTCGGTGTTTTCGTGAGTAGTCACGAGAGAATTTCTTCGAGGATGACATGTGGATTATGAGAAGAAATGAGAATTGTAGAAGAGAAGATTTGAATATGTGTGAGGAGGATGAATAAGATAATGTTGTTAAATAGGTAAAGTTTATGCAAAGCATGGTGTTTGGAGAGGGAAACATCTAAAAGATGTTTGGTTTACTTAGGAAAGGTACAGCTGTGGCTGGAGTAAATAGGGACAGGGATGCTAAAAAGGAGGATACAGGAAGAATTTAGTGACTTTATCTGTTGGTGGCCGCCGTATATTTTAAGGGGCCGTTTTCTGGGAAGTTACGAAATTCTCCATATGTCGCCTTTTTTAGAATTACCCAAAAATAAGAAGATTTGAAGGAAGATTGTGGCATTTATTATCTTTTCAAGAATCACATAAGCTAGCTAAAAAGAAATGCATGCAATGTATCCAGGTGGAAGCATATAAATGACATAAAGTCTATAAAATTTCACATAGCAAGCATGAATAATGACTAAGAGAAGTTATACACGGACTAGAGTAACCTAGATGATAGTCAAAGTAATATTACATAGAATTAATAATAATAGTACGTATGTCTTAGCATATTAAGGTGGATAAAGAGAGAAAGAAAATTTAATAAGATGTAGAAATATCTCAAACACATGTCGAGGTATTCGAATCATCACTTGTGGCTTCTTCAGAAGATATGGAGATGATTGCTTGAAGATGATTAGGATGAACCCAAGGTTTCATGGATGGCCAATACAGTATATATTTTGATTTTTGTAGATGAGGATTGATTTTGATGAGGTGATCATATAGACAATTTAGAATCATTCCATATGGCATTGGAGAGTTTGGTTGATTTTTAATATTTTCAACTCGTTTATTTAGAAAATAAGCAAAGTTAAAAGGGAGTACTTGTCAGAATGCAATACATTATGTGACATGATGATGCGAGAAGAAAATTAGAGTTGTTTTGAATGCCAAAGGCGTTTTCTTGAATGATTTCATTCCAAGATCTCATGTCACGACGAAGCTCTTCTTTAAGAATTTTGTTTGGAAAAATAGTTTGTCTAGTTGTTGTAATAGATTGAACAATTTCATTTGGTGTTGGAATGTGTGTTTGGTAAGGGGTGTTAGATTCTTGATTAATTCACAAAGAATCAAGGGATGAATCTTCGGAGTAAGAACATTCTCCTTCACATGAAATGGAGAGAATTGAGGCAAATGATTCAAGTGAGAATTTAAATGTTCTTTTTAATGCCTAAAATTTTAAAAAGATATTTTGATCATTGTCTCTAGTAATTTCTATTAAGGAATAAAATTCAAGCAGAAATCTTGGACAAATCCCTTCGTGGAGTTCATATATTTTTAGTAGTTTGATAATTTGAAACATGATTTGAATATTATCATATTTAGTAGATTCAGGAGATACTGGACGATCTTCATGAATTGTTCTACAATCTAGGTTTCGAATGAAGGGCTTTAAGTTATTAGGAAGATAGTTTTCATTTGAGATTGTTGGAATGTATGATTTGGTGTACCGTAGTTCTTCTTCCAACGTCATTTCACCTAATTAAAAAAGTGATACTTTTAGTAAGGTTCCCTGATTGAAAGAGATATCTAGTGTCTGCCTAAATGTGATAAATGTGAAGTAACGATTAACTCGACCCAAAAAATTAAATCCTAAGACTTAACCCAAATGCTCCTTAATTTGATTTTGCTTATCCAAACATGTCGAAAAATACATATGAATTATGTATCTCAACCTTTGTTTATGAGATCATTATGCATGTGTTTAAAAAGCGTTTTTAAGTTGTATTAACAATGCATAACAACAATTTTATTTTGTTCTTAACTTGAGTGATTTGAAAATAAAATTGGGGTTTTGGTTCGAAATCAGTTTTTTGACAAATTCACTAGTGTATGTTAATCCTATATGTAAGGGAAGCATATTAGTTATACATTATATCCTAGTAGTCCTAATTGTACAAAATTGAAAGAAAAATAGAAAATCTCCAATTTTAATTTTTTGTGTTCATCATGAACCCTAGACTCAAATTGAAACAAAATAGATGAAATGACTTACAATTGATAATGTTGATGATGTTAGGAATGATTGTTTGTATTGATTCTATCTTCAATTGAAGTTTTAATGGTTGATTTTAAGTTTTTGGGTTGGTTTTGTCGTGTTCGTCGCTGCAGCAAGAGGAAGGGGGTGTTTGTTTTTTAGTTTTGAATTTTTTTGACTAAGTATAGATTTTGGTGTCTGCTGGTGGCGGTCCCATATCGATCAGGGGGCCACCTAAAAAAGATTAGGGGCCGCCTGTATTATAGAATTTTTGGACTTTTAAATTTTAACACGAATTTACTAGGAAGAGTGACTAATTAATTTGCATTTCACGAATTAAAAAATATCTAACTAGCTTCTGATGAAGTAGTTAAATTGTCACGACGCGGAATGGAATGCGGACTAGAATTGAGACAGAAGAAAGAGAAGCGGACTAATACGATTTATGAAATGTGTTCCATCATTCCTAAACCAATATGCATATAGTTAAACGATTCACGTTTAAGGGGTTACGTAAGAATGTCGGCGATGTTGTCGACGGACGACACTTTTTCGATTGAGATATGTCCTTTCTGGACATTATCACGAAGAAAGTGGTGACGAATTTCAATGTGTTTTGTTCGAGAATGTTGCACTGGGTTTTTGCTAAGGTCAATCACGCCTTTATTATCGCACATGATCGGGACGTCGTCGAGTCGAACGTCGTAGTCGATAAGAGCTTGTTTCATCCATAGTGCTTGTTGACATGCCTTTCCGGCGCTTACGTATTCAGCTTTGGTAGTGGATATAGCAAGAGCGGTTTGTTTCTTCGAGAACCAAGATATCAAACAACATCCCATGAACGTACAAATACCGCTAGTGCTCTTTCGGTCCACATAATCTCCCGCATGATCAGAGTCGGCATATACTACTGTTTCTATGCCGGTCCCCTTAGGATACCATAATCCTAAGTGCGTAGTGCCTTTAATGTATCAGAACATCTCATTATAATAGCTTCAAAGTTGTAAGCCCTAGTACTACACAGAGTACTCGTATTATTAATCTTGATAATATTGGAGCTTTTTGGTTATATCATTGTTCATATATAATCATTGTTACATTAGTTTTCTTCAGAGTATTAAAGAGTAGATTCCGCATACTCTTTAGTATACACACAAAGTTTCTACTATTATTATTTTAGATTTATCCAAGGTAACATACTCTTTACAAGGTAAAGAATCGATCTAGGATTGGGATCAACAATATGTGTACAAGGCCTATGTCTCTTTTGCTTTGAGCATGGTGAGTCGACATCAGCAAAATCTTGGCGAAGGTCATTGGACAGCTGTAAAGAATATTCTTAAGTATTTAAGAAATAGTAAAGACGGGTTCTTAGTTTATGGCGGAGAAGAAGAACTCAGAGTGACTGGTTATTGTGATGCAAGTTGGCAAACAGATAAAGATGATAGTCGTTCACAGCCTCTTTGGGTATTCTTGCTGAATGGGGGAGCGGTGACAAGAAAAAGTTTAAAGCAAGATACAGTGGTAGACTCCACATGCGAGTCTGAGTATATTGCAGCTTGTGAGGCTTCAAAGGAAGCTATATGGATGAAGAATTTCATTGGAGATCTTGGAGTTGTTCCAACAGTACAAGACCCCATTGAAATATCCTGTAATAATGAGAGTGTAGTCGCCTTGACTAAAGAACCTAAGGATCACTGTATAATTCAAAGCATATGGAAAGAAAATTACCATTTGTTCGAAGACAAGTAGAAGAGGACAACCGTGACGTAAAGGGACATAAGATCAGAGGATGATCCAACTGATCCATTCACAAAGGCATTGGCTAAGTCCAGACACGATGAACATGCTAGGAGCATAGGATTGAAAGATAAAATAAAGTTTTAGTTGTTAGTTTGAATTTGAAACATTAAAAGCAATGATTGGTATTGTAATGGATTTGGTGATTAAATAATAGAGATTTGTTTATTTGCATGTGTGCTACCATTTACTATTGATTGTCATTGTGTTTCATTTTTGCATGTTTAGAATCCACTTCTTCAGTACTTAGTTTACTTAAACCTCCTCAGTCGTTCATACTATATGAAGTAAGTATTGATTTAAGACTGTCATGGAGTGTTAGTAGATTGTCTATAAAGATTAGACATAGCATAGAGAATGTTGCAACACTCATGAGTACTTAATAGGAATTAAGTATAGGAGAAACCCGTACCTAGAGAGACTAATTCATGGATTAATAACACGAGTAATTCTAAGATGATAATATCTTCTATTCTTAAAATGGAAATACATCGAGTTTCTAGTTTTTCAAGTCTGTTATACTTTAGTTTGTTCAAACGCGGCGCGTAAATGCTAGTTATAAAGGATATACTAGGTATGACATGATGAGTTGACTAGTTTTATATATTCAAAGTTTATTTGTTCTTTTTGCCTAAATGGGAAAACGATATTCATGGGCCCCTCGATGATTAAATGTTGACTTAAATGTGCTAGGCCTGGCCGGGACTAAATCGATGTGTTCAATTCAGTAGTCTCATATAGTCAAATAATTAGAAATCAGGAAACATAATGTTGAACCTAAAGATTGATTAAAATCCATGTCTCGGGTTCATACGATATCAGTAGAACAAAGGAATAGTTGATCACTTATCTAAGGGTTGTCTCTAAGATATGATTCAGAGTTCAGCAGTTGCATTGGATGGCACTCTCTGCTTAGTTGATCAGGATAGACTTAGACCAATTATAGTTGATGACTTGTCCAAGTGGGAGACTGTTGGATTTAGTGTCCAAGTTCATAACTATTTGGTAAGACTGTCGTCAAAAGTAGAGTCCTTTTTAGGTTGCCCTCAGTGAACCGCTAGGAGAAATAATAAAGGAGAGATAATATTAATTAGAATTAATATTATATGTATAATTAATTGGTTTATTAATTTATTAATAGTTTGTAAATTAATTAGAAGCTAATTATAAAGAAGCATAAGCAGAATACGAACTAATACAAAGTGTATTAAGTTAAACGGGTCGGGAAGACCAAGTGGGGCCCATGAGATGTTTTTGGGGTTTTCCACATCGCCCAAAGAGGCATCCCGGCCCCCTCCCTCTCAATATAAATAGAGGGGCATGCCAAGGATTTATTTGTTCATCCTCTATTTCTCATTCCTACTCCTTGTAAGAGTCTTTCGTGTAACGGTTGCTTAGGAGTTCGAATTCTTTTCTCTTTGGTTCATGGGTGTGAGCTATTAGAGGTACTCTCGTTTAGGTACTTGCCTCCAAGTTTGACCAAGGTGGTCTGCGTGTGAGAAATCTGATTTTCTCAAAAATTAGTATTTTCTTATTTATTTATTTCTTTTAAGTTGCTTTTATTATTATGTTAAGATCCTTTAGCATTTAGTTTCCTTCTTGTCTTAGATTAATTGTTATTTTCGCTTTATGTTGATCTAGTTAGGGTAAGAGATGACATAAGGGGTATTTTAGTCCGCTTAAAAAGACTATTTCCCTTCCCCTCCATCCCAAAAATGGGTCGGTCGTTTTGGCAGCAAAATACACCATTTTACCTACCCCATTTGAGAATAGAGTGTAAGTCTTTATTGCTTATCGTTATATGTTATTATTTTCATGCACGAAAATGAAATGGATACGAGTCTTGTAGATAGAAGAGGGATGGATCACGATAATACTTGTGGGATGGGTTGAACGAGTATCTCTTACGCACTATCTTGATAGTCAACTTGTAATGCCGAGCAATAAAAATAGAAACTTTAGGTCCAAATGTATAGTGTTTCTATATGAATCTTTAGAAACAAAGTTATGTAATTTGGGTTTAAAAAGGGAGTGTATGAATGAACACCCATACTTTATTAATATAGCTTGTTTTAAATGTGAAATTTATACAAGACATTACGGTTGTGATAAATGAAATGTGTTTTCAAGATATGAAGGTTTAATGAGTTATATAGAAGTCTAATTATTGAAAAGTGCAGGTGAGAACTTGTATGCTACGCCGTACATGTACTGTAAAAAAAGAAAAACTTCAATTCAACAACATCGAAGTGGTCACGTCAACCTCCTGAAAAGGAAGGGTTTTACTTGGTTTGAGTTTGTGTGACGGTCGGTTCAAACCTCGTGGATTAGTCAGACAATGTGTCGAAAACCATGGTAAAAAAAAGGGGAAAAACTTTGGACGTTTAAACTCATCCACAATATTTAAATTTAAAACTAATAACATATATAAAAATTTTCATAGTTGTAAACGAGTGAAAAGGGAGGGTGATAAATGAAAATGTAATAAATTAAGTGTGTTTGTTTTGTGATATAAAAAGAGGGATATAGAAAGAAAAACCGGCAAAAGCAAACCCTAGATTCGATGGAGGAGGAGGATGATTGGGCGGATGCGGACTATAGGCGTGCAGGTGTCATAAGGGCAGTCGATTTTAGGCGTTTTGGTGCTATGAGGAGTTACGAAAGTCAATTGCTAAACAACGCACTCAATGGCGTAAGTAATAGACACATGATGTCCCGTGAGGATTATGCTCTTTTGATCAATGAATCGATTAGAGATGATCTTCCTGAGGCACTCAAGAAGAAGAAGAAGAAGAAGAAGAAGAAGAAGATGGAAGCTGAAAAGAAGAAAATAAACACCGACACAAAGAAGAGGAAGAAGAAGATGGAAGGGGGTGAATGTGAACAGTGGCTGAACCAGAAAAATAGGTTGTGGGGGGCAATTTTTTTTTTTTTACAATAGCAACAAAATGCGGAACAAAAACGAGTATCGAAATGATAAATCGAGTATTTTTACCTAGACATGAAGGATTTATATGGTTTTAAAGCGTTGAATGTTGGGTTTGAGTATGTGGGTGGGGGCAATTTGAGTTTTCGGTGGAGGGCACTTTCGAAAAAAGCTCAAAATCGAAGAAAAATTACACTAAAATCTCATCTTGTCGGGCTGGGGGCGCCGCCACCCCATACTTACTACATGCATCCGCCCCTGTGCACGGGTACTCGTCTAGTATAGTTATATACAAACAATATACCCGATTTTTACTTATGTTGAACAATTATATATTAATGATTATTTTATTTACATATGTCCAACTGACCGTGATTATGACTCGATAAAACTTAGACGTGTTTTAATGTGAATCTGAAAAGAAGATAAAAACTGACTTGAAAAAGTTGATTGATGATTTAATTCGTGAGGATCCTGAGGAGAATACAACAGTCGAGGGGCTGCGTGAGATATATGAAAAACATGGATATGAGGCAGAAGATGTCGTAGCCAAAGCCCGATGTGAACGCCTAGAAGCCGCCAAAGCCAAAGCCCGCCTAGAAGCCTCTAAATCCATAGCCCGAAATGACTGCGAACAAGAAGCCGAAGCTGCTGAAGATGCCCTGCTTCTTTAATTAGCTTCCTTCCTTATAATATATCTATCTATTTGTCTTGTTTGAACATGTTTTAATTAGGTGAACATCAACTTCAAATTATTGTTTGAACATGTCGTCATCAAATCGGTTATTTGATGCTATTGTTAGTCATTGTGTACCTGTGATAATTAGTGACGAAATTGAACTACCCTTTGAAGATGTTCTTGATTACTCAGAGTTCTGTATTTTTATCAAAACATCGGATGCTTTAAAAAAGAATTTTCTTATAAATTTCATAAGAAGTATTGGGAAAGACGAGTGGACTCGAAAGTGGGAAAAGCTTAAAGAAGTTGAACATTTTTTTGAGTATGGGCACCCTTCGCAAAAGAGTGATGCTGTGGATATGATATGGCGTGCTGTGTCAAAAAAGGTTCCTGTTATAAAGAGGAGATTACATGTTGCCAAACGTTATTTACGATTTGGCAAACCAAAGAGTAAGTTAGTTTTTCCATTGCCTAGAAACTTTACATCTTGAAGAATAGATTGATGTTAGAGATAGAAAGTAAAAGGAATTGTTATACTCTAAGAATATAGGATTTGTTTTGATGAAAATGTGTTCATCAGTTCATGTATTACTCATAGTTCTGTAATATGATATGACCTTAGCTCAGGAAGCCTTAGAAGTGATGTTATAAAATGTTGCAATTTTCTCTGTTCAGGCAACTAATCTCTTTATCTTCTCATCCTGTTGTTTTTATCATTTGCCCTTATATGGATCTTACATTTATATTTTTATTTTTTAGTGACTTGAAATATATAGCATGCTAAAATGAATGATAGTTTCTCTTTTCGGATCCACCATCTCCACCATCTGCACACGGAAATACCTACGTCACAAATTTACACTTTGATCTTCTTTTGTGTTTTCAAGTATAGTACAAATTGTTTAAGAGTTCATATTTCCGCTATTTTTACACATCTTATCGTTCCTACTTATTGACAAGTTAACTTTGAATATATTTTATGTATAACGATTCAAATGAATAAAATTAAAAAACTTGAACTATGTAGGGATTTGATGGGTCAAATGAGTGAATTTTACCCAAATTATTTTTTGACATTCCAGCTACGGTTAACACGAGTTCAGGTTGAAACAAGTTGGTTTGACTTGAACTCGCAACCTATATTAAGAGATACTATTGACACCCATGTTTCTTGTGGACTTAATTAACCCTGTGTTCAATGCTCTCTTTTAAACATCAGATGTGCTAAAAGAAAACCTTCTTATCAACTTTACCCAAATTGTTGGTAAAAACACATTGACTTGAAGGAAAGAAAACTTTAAGTTGTACATTTTACCATGGCTAAGAAACTTGACATCTTGATAGAAGAACAATTAATACATTATACAAATGTGTATATATGATTTCAAACTGAAACCACATTAACAGCAATCGGACTCCTAACCCTATGAACACCATTCTTCCATGTCAATGATCCGAATACGAAGCTACCATTGCTGCTCTTATAAGGTACAAAGTCAATTCTATAAGTCATTTGCTGGCCCGGTTTAGAAAACCTCATAACATCAGGGTAAACCGAGGTCTTTACTCCTTCGATTATTTGTAGGTTTGAGTAATAAGTAGTTGGGCCTTGACCAATGTAGGTAACTGTCCTGTAAACTGACAAATTTCCAGCCATATTAGATACACCAATTGACGGGTAGTTGAAGTTATAGGAGGGCGTGGGAGTATTCTTGCAGTAAACTGGTACTACTGTCAAGTTCTTGAGCTGTGCAGGGCTTGCGCCATAACTGCACAGGAAGGTGATGAGATCATTGGTGTTGAAATCGTATATGAGTCCTGGGTTAATTGCTGCAGATGGATTAATGTGTCCTGATCCGAAATCAAAAGGATTTGCATTTGTGGAATCATCGTTCTTAATGATGTTATTCGTGTTGTCGGTTATGGTAGCTGTAAAAAGAAATTGAAATTTCATTGCTGTTAGTAAATGGTGGATTAAGAAGTAATTAGGAACAAATGTGATAAAATGACAGTTTGCACAGAGTCAGATTTAGCGGCAGAGATGCGACATCCGGGGTATCAGTTCGAGACAAAATCTTGTCACCAAATCAATTTTGGGACAAGCTTGTTGGTCGATATAGCTGAGTCGTATTAACTTAGTGAAGTATTAATTACCTGTAGTCATTATTGCAGATTTTATTGCGGCAGGGCTCCAATATGGATGAACTGATTTTAATAGTGCTGCCACTGCAGATACATGTGGACACGACATAGAGGTGCCCGATATAATGTTATAGTTAAGACTGTTGCCAGCGGTTCTTTCGGTTGCTAGGGGTGACCAGGCTGCCAAAATGTTGACTCCTGGTGCAGTTATATCTGGCTGCATTAGAATTTACAACCATCACCTATTAGGATTCGAGTTTCATTTGCTAAAAAACTAGTAATAAAGGTGAAAAATGTTACAAACCTTTATTATATCCGGGGTTATAATGTTCGGTCCCTTTGAGGAGAAGATAGCCATTGATGGTGCTGGTTTAGTACCAACATTGGTTACTGTTAGGTAGATGCTAGCTGTCGAATTCCTAGGATTATAATAAAGAAAACATGCAACGTTAGATCAGAAACATATTTTATTGTTTATTTCTGTAGTGAATAGATTATACAGGAACTCACTTTTCGGAATTCATGTACATCTGAAGCTCTCGAGCTTCAGCTTGCCCAATTAAAACACTTGGAATTACAGATTGAAACAAAACATATTTTGCAAGAGGGTCAATAATGATCATCCCAGCACCACCACCTTCTTTTATTGAAACTGCTTTCTCTTTTCTGTCATCAGTCAACTTCTCGAGCATGCACACCACGATTTTTCCACTGATCAAGTTTGAATCCAAGGTATTTTTCTTGCAAAAGCTTTAATAGTGGACGTCAAAACAACAATAGCAGTTTAGATTTTGACAAATAAACACGCTGCCAACCTGGTTTGGACATATTGGCTCTTTTATGATCTCGTGACAATTTTGGTTGAAAAAACATTTCACAATTTCTGTTGAGGTCTTTTGGGGTTCAGTCTTTTGTTCCTTTTATGTGATTATAGTCGCTATAAGCCTATAACTATAAATACTTTTGTATCAAGTTTTTATAGTTGCAATTATAACTTTGTTAAGATTAATACCTTGCATTTCTTGATGGGATTCCTGAAGCTGCAGCAACACTCCCGGATACCAAACTGTATTGTTTCCCCTTATCCTGTTTTGTGTTTACACCGAAACCCTTCAATTGTTTCAGATTTCCAAGAACCACATATGATGGAAACTCACGATTTATCGTACTAGCACCAACAGTAAGGATCCATGGAGCCACATTGCTTGCTGTACTTGGTGCAAAAAAACAACTTCGTTCCAGCTGATGCACTCACATCAATACCTTTTTCAAATGCATGTATGATACTATTGAATTGGCTTTTTCAAAGGTAATTGTTTGAGGTGGAATTGGGCCCAGAGATAGAGATATAACGTCGACACCATCATGAATCGCGTCATCAATTGCTGCAAGAATGTCGGCATCTTCACAGTCCTCGAACCAGCAGGCTTTGTAGATGGCAAGTCTAGCACTTGGTACGCCTCCTGTTGCAGTTCCTGAGCCAAGTCCATATAAACTAATATTGGAAACTTGTGATCCAGCAATTGTCGATGACGTGTGCGTCCCATGGCCATCACTGTCTCGTGGTGATCGAAAGAATGTTATGGTTTGGTGTTCTCGAGAGGTCTCATTTATTGCTTGAATCTTATCGAGTAGTATCTAGCTCCTATGATCTTCCTGTAATAAGAAGTTCGAAATAAGTGATATTGAGAAGTAAGACTTTTGAAGTTTGACGACATAAACAGTGATATGAAGCCTGGCGTCGCTAATTATCTGAGACATCTCTTATTTTCGATTCTATATTCACATCACATGAGAAAAAAAGCCTTTTGCAATATCAGAGTAAGTGATTTCAGCGACACGAAAAGAGCCATTTGCAACACCATAAATTATATTTGTTGGCATATTAGATGATTTTTTTTTCTGTTGCGAACGCCGTGTACGTGAAATGTTGCTAACCTGTTGCAGTTGGATCGTGTGAAATTTTGTCCCGCTACACATTCTCCCTTGAACTTTGTAGGAACAGGCCCTAATCCATAGTCATTAAAGCTTTCCGACTCAGGCCAAACGCCTAAATTGAGTATTGTAATCCATTAGAAATGAAGTAATTGTGTGATCCCTTTAATTGAGGAACTAGTATTTGTGAAGCGTACTACCTGTGTCAATGACACCAATAATAACATTTGATTTTATATTTGTACGAAGTTGTTTTGTTATTTCGGTATTGAATCATACTCCTAAGAATCTCCATGGAATTAGTTGTTGCTCGTCGTTCATTCTGTCTCTCAAAGACCGATACAACACTTCCAGTTTCTGTGAAATGCAGAATTGCTAAACTTTTAGTTCATATGTGTTTCTGCGGACGATACAAGAGTTAATTGTACAGGCCTGTAAATTGACACAAAGATGCTAGTTACGTCTTAATTATTCTTTTTTGTAGTAGCTAGCAACTGAAAGTTGTCTTGCTTGACGGGTGTAAGCATTGCAGAAAAGCCACTAAAGCTTTTTGTATAATGGTGGATCGATGCTTCTTCTGCTCCATTATAACTACAAAATCAAAGAAGCGCTTAATATGTCACAAAACTCATTCTCAACTCATGGGTTGTGTGAACATATAAAGACGACGATACACAAGAAACGTATGAAATGGACTATATGCATGTGCTTGCCTTTCAAGTACTGATGCAAGCATCTTGTGGTTAGCCAACATGACAGACTCTGAGCTCGGGAGCGAGTGTTGTCCCATATACACTATGTAATGCTATACATAAAGAAAAAACGCAACGCTAAGTTAATCACTTGCCTAACTATTTTCCGTGGAATTATAGCTCATGAAGATGTTAATGTCCCTCAAACTTGCTCTATCATTTGTAAGTAAACGAATCATATAGTATAAAACTCTTTAGGAGAAAATGTTACCTTTCGGTCGGGATCTCCATGGCCAGGTACAAGCGTAATGAGCAAAATAAGACCGAAAACTCTTATAGATTCCATACTCGAGAAGCTTACATGCACCAGAAGCTAAAAACTTGCTTAGCAACTTTGCAAATGAGATCATATATATACACTTTGCAGGTGAAGTCATGAGAATGTTAGACCATTATAGAAATAAAATTTATTCATTCATTTTAATAAAAAAATGTTAGTTGAATTAGGAAAAGCATCAATGAGCCGGCGGTTAATGTAGGTAACATAGCCGGCATTTGTTTTTGTTTCAACAAAAATTTATAAGATTTAAAAATAATAGTTTCATTGGTATTATTATTGATTAATATGACTATTAAGATTAGTTTTTAGCAGTGAATATTAAATGTAGTGGCGCCATAAAGATAATACAAATTAGAAGCTACAACTAGTGTCTTTGATCCATTGATTTGATTCTTTAAAACGGCTTGTAATAACAAGTCTTTCTAAAAATGACAAGCCTTTGATTGCGAAACGTGGGCCAGTTGGCCCAACAAAGAAGGTTTCAATGAATCAAGTCCAAGTTTCTAAAATTGTTCGGCTAATTACTTTACTTGGTATCATTTTAGTCTGATACGGGTAAATTCAGGTGCGGAACTAAGAGTTAAAGGAACTCGGTTTAATTTTCATTAAAAATCTCAATTTCTATAAAGGGAATATGGTCTTAAAATTTTGCTTCACACAAATACATGCCTTTTTTAATTTGTGCACTAATATGTCAAAAGAAATACATGTTTTTTTTATAGTAGTAATGAGATCGTAACTTTTAGTTCATTTTTTTCTTTATACTCGTCAAAAAAAAATTACGAACGTGATAACTTAGAGTACTAAGTCCGCCAATAGATAAATTGTTTACATGTTCATGTTATCGAGGTGAGTGAGTCACAATACGTACGTTGTCTAAGGCTATGTTTATTCATGATTCAACCCATCCGGTTGGAGAATTAAAGGACAAAAAAATTAATATTATATTTAAAGTACATAAAAAAAAGAAAGAGAATGACACAACCGGTTCGTTGTGTGACTTTCCATTATACCATCCAACATGGCCACGTGTAAGGCTATGAATGGTCAGTCAATATTGATGCTCATGTCTCATTTAACTCACATGCATTGCTACTTTATAATATTATATGTTAAGTTAAATTCTTGATAAAAATGATAAATGATAAGAAAGTTGAGATTGATTGTATAAATAAGTGAAATAATAAAAAATGATCTTTTAATAAAAGATTCGGTTACAGTGGACTGGCACCACAAGAAAAAGTAGAACATGTGACGGAGTTTTCTTGGGCGACATTTGTCGCCCGGGAAACCTCGCTAAACGACAAAAGTACGTCCGACGTGGCACCGATTCTTAGAGACTTTTTAGTCAAAGATAGAATAGATTTTCCCGGGTGACATGTCGCCCGGGAAACTGTGGTTAAATTTTGAACAAAAAATCAACGGAAATAATGGCGGCAATTTTTCCCGCTAACTTTCCCGGAGGGTTTATTAAAATTATTGTTTCGCGTGAATGCTTAAGCATAGTGATTAGTGTTAATTAAAATACGTTACATTATCCCG